>OMKK01022272.1:4000-14395 GCA_900302305.1 Polymixia japonica
CTGAAGGTTAGAGATAATGTCCCCTAACCTTCAGCAGCCCAGATGAAGCCCTGCTCACTACGTCTACATCACTCTGGATAATAGCATCAGTTGAAGGCCTGGAATGTTCCATTTAAATAACAGTGCTGTCACTTTAAGGCCTGGAATGGTCCATTTAAATAACAGTGCTGTCACTTTAAGGCCTGGAATGTTCCATTTAAATAACAGTGCTGTCACTTTAAGGGTGCACAGGTTTATCTGTACTTTAATTACATGCAGTTTAATTTATTGATTGTAATGTCCCCCAAATGTCATGTTGTTATGCGTCACCATTTCAGCGCATTTACCCAATAAATTGTTTGCACATTGTTTGAAATTGCATGTATGACAAAGAATGAAGCACAATGGCACAATTGGCTAATTCATTGCACAGGAATGTATTTAAAACGGTTAAATATGGCTTCTGTGCCACATCACTGTACCATCTTTTATTTCACCGATATAACCTGTGAAAAATCAGCTGTACTGAATAAAGAATAAAACAAAGAGAAACCATTTACAAATCTTTAAAACTTTACTTGATTTACAGCAAAACAACGTAAATATGTGACATTCAGACTTTAACTAGGTATAGTAAAAACAGTAAAATGATGATCACTTTAGATCTATTACTGTATCATATATCTAATAAGACACTGTACTATCAACATAACAAATAACTGTTATATGATTATGGTTTAAGTGCAAATGGTTTGACTCTTACACGTTGTTACATTTTGTAATATTTTTGTTTCATACAGTTAACAATACATAATGGTCATAAAAATGCAAACTACATTACAAAATTACATTTTATTTGTTGTTTCTTTATTGGATCCATTTTATACCATATTTTTTCTACTTAATTGTTTATTTCTTGTAACATTAGATCAATATTTAACATTATCGTCATGGTTATATAACATAAAACTAGAAACGGATGCAGTGGATGAAGTGTTGTGACATCAGCAACATTATCAAAACATTTTATCCTCACATCTTGGTAACAATAGTTTAAATGGACCCCAGGGATGACACAACGGGGATCTGGATACAATGAAACATATTCAGTGTTTATGAAAGCATCAGATAATGAACTTGTGGGTTGTGGCCAGAAACAAATACAATACAGTACAGAGTAGCTAATCATAGTACAAAGTCTAGAAGAAACCTGAATATGAAGCACCAAAGGCCAAGCAGAGTGAGGGACCTCCGTACGACGACACACGCCTGTCTGTTGTCGTTAACCTACGCTGTGTTAACAAGTACTACAAATATGGGTTTTCCCAAAATATAAGACATATGAAACTAAATTGAAATGAACACATCTGTTTGTTTGAGTGGAGACAGTTGGAATGTCAATGCATTGGAAAGTGTATTGGAATATTATAGATATTCATACAAATCCTTAGAAAATGAAATTAAAACATGGAATCTCCATCAGGTTTTAAAGATAAGTGAGGGAGTGGCTTTGAATGTCAGACCAGCTGAGGCTGAGACTTTACCTAAACCTGTCAAGACCTCAACTATTATTAACAGTCTGTCATAGACACGATAAAAATATATATATATATATATGGCACTAGCAGTCAAATTAATAAATCCAACATTGTCACTGAGCAGGCTTGCACTTTGTTGCTATAATCGTCAACCATATGTGAAGAGTTTTATTCCAAAATGAAATATCCACCTTCTTAAAAAAATGTGTCTTCTCTTACAAAATGATTGTTGACATGAAACTAAAGCATATTATAGGTTCCTATCAAATACTCTCATTTTTGTTTAAAAGTTTTGCTTTAAAATAATCATGGTTTTGAAGATGTAAATACTGAATTTCTGGTAGCACATTTTGTTCATATTGAAGTTAAATTCTTTATATCACCCATCCAACCTCATTTTAACGGGTCACATAATGTCATAATGCTTCAGAGCTCATTTCACTTGCAATAACATCGCATGATCCAGACTTGGCCCTTACACGATTTACTTAAGACTTTAAGCATGATCAACATTCGCTTAAAGAAATATCAAAGTATCTGGTTGTTATTGTATGAATGGGACAATTGAAAACGATGAAGAGTCTTAGTGTTCACGCACATTTTTGTTAATCAAAGTCCATGACTTCTACGACTATTGTATGAAAAACAGCACAGTACCCAGAAGATTTGTCTTCCCCAGTATTTGTCAGTATCTACGATCCCATAGTATCTCTATCGAATGCTACTTTTTTAATGTTATTTTTGATTATCTGATTCAAATGTCTCAAGTCTTGTTTTAGCTAAGTACAACTATCACTTGGCACATTTGTACACTGGGGATGTTTCTATAGTTCCTCTTTCCAGGGGTGTTTAGATCTACTTACAGTCAGCATTGGTGTAAACGTTTTTTTTTTTTTAAACTGGTCAACAAATTTCAATTACTTTTCGAAAACCTTTCTGACATGTACAATTTTCCAAAACTACTCCAGGCCTGGAAAACATAATCTCCCAGTTCTATGACTTCCCCAGCTTCTCCATGACTGAAGACTGAAGACTTTGGTCTTCTCTCTGGGATCTACGGGCTCACCTTGATGCTGGGACGGGGCTGGAAAGTCACAGGATAATTGGGGAGAGGGGAAGGGGAGGGTTTGATAAACGGAAAGATGGGTTTAGAAATTCCAATTAATGTCCCAGAATTCTGGAGTGGATTTCTCTGTGGCCATGACCTCCATGACCTCCATGACCTCCTCGCTCTCATAACGAGGTGTTGTCAGCTGTGTGCCCTCCACTGAATGGACTGAAGCTGGGGGATACAGCAGAGAAACATCACTACATTCATTACACTATATCATGGAAAGTATTTTCAAGATCTGCAAGATTTTGCCCCCTGTATATTTGATACCGTTTTCAAATCTTTTTATACATGAAAGGTTAGGCTATAATCCCTCTTCCTATGCTTTACCATAACACAAATAATACAATGTCATAGTTCTTTTCAACATATCCAACATTAGATTATAACTCTATGTCACCTAGGCTGTTTCAGGTGTCAATTATGAAACACACACATTAATGTTGCATTGTGTTTTCACGATGTGAATTAGTGAATATTTTGTGACACGGGACTCCTTCAAGATACATGTAAGTCATGTAATTCGAAATATATTCGCTGTATGTGCAACATTAAATATATAGCATATATACAGCTGGTCTCTGTCAATCACTGGTGGTAGTAAGGCCTCACCTGGGATGCAGGTGATCTGAGGCTCCTCCCACTGGCCGTTAGGCAGGCACTTGATAACAGGGTCCAGCCTCTGCAGGAAGCCCTCCTCACAGTAGTACCTCACCTTGGAGTTGGTCTCATAATGAGGCCGCCTCTTACCAAAGACCCTTGCGTTAGGAACCTCTGGGGGCTCGCTGCAGGAGGCTGGCAGGGGGGATTAAAAACACCATGGAGACGAATAACACAATCTAACATCTAGTATTTACTAGTTTCACCAAAACACCAAGAGAAGATCCCAGTCCTAGAAAAGGGGCAGATCATGTGACTCATGTACTCACAGGTTCCCTTCTTGCAGGTGTAGGACAGATGGTAGTTACATGGAACGTCACTCCAGTGCCCACTGTCATGCCAGACCATTACTGCACAGTCTTCACCAGACAGGAAGTAACTGTCCGGCTGGCCTCTGAACCAGTTCTCATACAGCTAAGGAGATAGAATAGAGTAGAGTAGAGTAGAGTAGAGTAGAGTAGAGTAGAGTAGAGTAGAGTAGAATAGAGCAGAGCAGAGCAGAGCAGAGTAGAGTAGAGTAGAGTAGAGTAGAGCAGAGCAGAGCAGAGCAGAGTAGAGTAGAGTAATAGTAGAGTAGAGTATCTCAGTCCTGGTGCAGTAAACACCATGGTAGAACTGCCCCGCCCGTTCAGCACTTCAAGCAAATAAAAATGAACGCCAATAAATATTCAGCCAGGTCTGACCGTATTTTATGATTTAACAAGACTCACCAGAGGGTTCCCGTCCGACCAGCGGAAGTCTCCCTCGATGGTTCTGTCGTTCAGTCCGATCCACTGGTATTCTCTGTACTTGTCTGGAGATAAACAGATGTTGGGAGAACATAAGAACAGAGAAAGAGACTGGGATCACTATGTATATGTGTAGGGCTGCAGTGAAGTCCAAGGTCAACGGGGTCAAGTCCAGTGAAGATGAAGACCAAAGGGGCGAGAATACCAGGTCCAGTCAAGACCAGGTCCAGTCAAGACCAGAGCAAACCGAGTCGTTTTCAAGACCACAGAATATTATTGATTTTGTATAGTTAATATTATGTGATTGCACTTATTAATTATTAATTAACTATACAAATTTTAATAATAGCCTAATGCATAAGAGAAAACATGGCTAAGCTATTGTCGTGTTAAGATAAATATGAACATGACAATGTTGTGCAATTAAATTGTTCAGCCAATCAATTTATCTATGAATTAATCAGTTAACCAATCAAGATTCAAGTTCTACAGCCTTGTTTGTTAAGTTTTAATACGGCCATCACAACTGTTTTACAAGTGAACTCCTTCACATAAGAGTCTCAGACTACCAGCCACCAGGAACCACCGGAGGAATGTGAGATAATAATCTCACTGCCGCTAGCTTGCTCCCAGACGTAACACTGATATCAAAGACATTACATTTTCTGGGTAAATCAACTGGATAAGAGGTGAGACATCAAAGACAGCTGCTGTGTCTATTCAGGACCACACAGCTTACAACAGCTTCAAGTTTAAAACCAACACACTCTTTTCTTCATAAAACCTTTTATAAACTGAGGTTATGAATGTTTAAATTACAGTAATGTGAGAGTGGCCTGGTTTTTAGAGACACTATCCTGTAACTGGAAGGTCCCTGGTTCAATTCCTAGTAAATGTGTCTGACTAGGGCTGGGCGATATGGCTGAAAAATTATATCACAATATTTTTGTAGCCAATAGCGATATTCCACACAAGATGATATTTTAATATTTTTTCTATACCACATATCCAAATGTGTTGTAAAATGATATTAAAAACACGTGGGCTAAATGATCGCGATATCTCGATATTCACGGTTTCATATCATGGTTTAAATATATCGCGCATCAGCCGTACCGTTGATGTAGTCCTGCTCCTCGGGGGTCATGATGGACACCAGGTGACCTCCACACATACGGCAGTGCTGCTCTGCCACCTCCCAGCCCTGCCGCTTGGTGAAGTGACGATAACAGAAGGTGTGGAACTTCTCCCAGCCGGGCTCACAGGCCTCCAGGTCTGAACAGGAAACGGAAACACCAGTGAGAGAGATGAACAGCAAAGAGAAGTAATACAGAAATATGCTAAGGCCATGAAATATTAGGAAAACCTTTCCATGAACCAGATTGAACATGTGAATCCAAGTGAGAGTTATGATCTGTTAATGATTTCACATATTATACAAACAATCTACCGCAGATAGATGGAAGGTTTTGGTGTTTGTGTTCAACTGTCCAAAGGGAGAATTTATATTTGTTCCTTTTGCTTGTTTTCATAATATCACAGGTTTCTGTCTCAATCTTTTTCTATTTTCTGTTTTTTAATCTTACTTTATTAATGTTTATTCCAACTTACTTAATTTCTATGCATTGTCACTGTTTAAATAGTAAACTAAACCAAACAAAACTAATGTGCAAACCAGTATGGCCTAAGGCCTTGCTAATATTTTGTACACTGAGTTCATAATTGTTTTGAGGGACATTAACATAGTAAAATACAGTTTGTTGATACAGTCTCATCAATACGTACCTGTTTGGCACAGGTCTCCTCCGTAACTGGGCAGGCAAAGACACTTAGTTGATCCTCCATCCACACAAGTACCTCCGTTCAAACATGGGCTCTCCAGGCAGGAGTCTAAAGTAGTGTGAACAGGGTGTTACTAAGAGGAAAGCAGAGCTCCAGAGACTGTAAAAATATAAGCGTTTTGTTAAAAAAACATTATTCTGAAAGCAAATGATTAAGCAAATGATAGTTTACGATAGTTAATAAATGGTATAATATTCAATAGTGAGATGTACTTTCATGTCAACAATCACTTTTTCAAATGGTAAGTATCTAATTTTTTAATTAAACCCCACATTTGTTCCTGGGTCAGTTTGAGTAACTGCAGTCCTCCTACCACTGGAGGGAGCCCTTACATCAGGTATGGTACCCATGTCTCCATAAACTGAGGTGTGTTTGGGATTTATGTTCTTTCTGTCACGCATTTACATCTGAGTTGATATTTGGTCTGATATAGGTGTACTATGTGGTTTTGGTTACAAATATATCATTGCTTATGCTTAAAATAACATTTTTTAAGGCAAAATGCACAAACAGAAGAGGTGGAAGATGTTTGTATTGTAAACATGGTGGAAGACTTGGACCACCACATCTCAACAGTTACTGTCCATCTTCACCGTTTTCATGCATTATACTTTTCCTTTCTTCTTCACTTTATGTTCTACTTCAACTAAGAACCAAAAAAACAAATAAAACCCTCCGGTTCAAGTAACTGACGTCAACGCTCTCTCACCAACAAACAGAAAGAAAAAACAACTGCAGTGAGACATGAAGATTTCCCAGGACTGCGTCACAGAGCAACATAACTGCTTTACAGATGAAAAATACTATACTGACTCTACTTTGTTTCATGCTGAATATGTGTATAGTGAGTAAACACTATCGTGTTAAAAATGAAGATGGCATCAACGATGAAAGGACAGCAGTAACATACGAGCGAGAGATGGAAGCTTGTGACCACAAAGTCACCGATTCTAATCTGCACGGCGACACAGAAAATCTGGGTTAGGAGAGTCAATAAGTAATGACCTCCCTCAAGCATGTGAATACTTGAACTCCGAAATGAGATTTCCACAACCTTAAAAAAAAAGTAACACCTACTTGTATTAAATGATTGTTCGTGTGAAAGAAAAGCTCACTGTTAAGGATAAAATTCTAATCCTGCCCAACACCGTCCATGAGCCCGGACACGTCCAAGCCTGTGCCCCAACCACAGCTGGTGGCAGCTCTCATTTCCTGTGAAAACGTCTTTATTTTACTAATGTCCCCGCCTCGTGTAACCTCTTTTCTCTCTTGCTTGTCTCGACTGTAAAGCACCCCATAAATCTTTGTTTTTAGAAAAGTGCTATACTAATACAGTTATTAATTATTTGTATATTAAATATTATCAATATAACAGAGGACTAGGGATTCTGGAATGAAGGCTTTTGGAATGAGACCCTTCATGCCTACAGGAGTGATGAGACCGCTGCTGTGAGCCTGCTGTGTCTCCCAGGACTAATCCAGACTGGGAAGATAATCCTTTTGCATTGCTGACTCAGCTCAAGGTGGTAAAATGCAAATCCTTCTACCGATTAGTCAGTCTAGAGGGAGAAGTGAACCCCCCCTAACGTCAACACTGCCAAATAATCATAATTTGAATCATGACGGCTGAGAGGAAATGTGAAGCACTATACAGGGTGAATGTTCACCTGAAACAGATGATCTGCTAGCAGGCAGCGTAGCTGCAGCGGTAGACATGTCGTCCTCCTCCGAGTCCTCCGGGGACGGGGGGACCGCGGTCATGATCAAGTCATCGTAGTCGTCTGTGGCCGGGGTCAGCCTGGGGGTCTCGTCTGGGTCTTCTGTAGGCGGGGAGGCGGTGGGACCTTGCTCCTCGGAGACGCGGTCCGGTTCGGTAACAGGGGGCTCCCCGCTGTATTCCAGATCAGAGCGGGATTCCTGCGGGACGGTGGGGGGGGGCTCTGTGTCCCACCTGGGGGTCAGAGTATGATCGGGAAGCAGCGTGATTTCTACGTCTGTAGAGGTCGCGTCGGTGGTAGACTCAGTTTCCTCAGTTTCGTGGACGGCTGAGAGAGTTTGGTTTGTGAGCTTGACCTCCGGTTCCGCCCCTGAACTCTCTCCTGAGAATTCACCCGATCCCTCGCCTGACTCAGGATGCTCGCCACCAGAGCCCGGCTCTCCTGCTTCCTGCCCACTCCCCTCGTGGTCACTGTCCAAACTCTCCTCCTGTCCGGAGGCAGTTTCTGTGATCTTTTGGGTGGTGCTGAGGAGCACCTCTGGGCTTCTTCCTAACACCCCCTGCTCCACTTTCTCCAGGACCTCCTCTAGATGTTCAGAACCAGATGAAGTGCTGATTTCAGGGATGAGGGTAAGGAAGTCATCTGTCGAGCTAGCCTCTTCCTCCACGACAAAGGGAGCCAGGGTTACAGGGATGGGTTGGGATGTCAACAAGGTGACCAGGTCACCACTTTGACTGGATTCCTCTTCACTGGAGCCTGAGTCGTAGGTGAATGTGATGAGCTCTGCTGTGGGAACTTCTGCTAAGTCGATGTGTTCATCCTGGTCAGGGGAACTGCTGGAACCATCTGGACCTGCCTCCACTGAGGTACCTTCAGATCCTTGAGCAGAAAAGAGATAATACAATTCTAAGTGTAAATATACTGTATCTACCCAAAGGAAAGCTCAATAATAGTTTCTTGACATGTAATTCTTTTGTAAGATAAGATGGAACAGGATATATGGTAAATAAGAATACAACAGAACAACAGAACAATAGAACAGAGTAAGAAGAATGTTGTCAAATGATTAAGAGGAATGAAGTCCTAAAGCACTATAAATGTAGGTAATATAGGTTATCATTTGACAAAACTGTAAATAGCTCAACAGAGAGTCGTTCTATGGTGTAGGTATTTATATTTAATTCTTTTGTTTTATATATCTAACATATATACTTACTATACTCAGAGGTAGGGGTCACCGCAGAGGTGACATAGAGGTCAAAGTCCCCCGGGCTTGGGATGACCAGGCTAACTGTTTCTTCAGCTGCAGAGCCCCCGCTCTCTATGGTCTGGGTGGAGGATGACTCCGGCGAGGTGGTGTCCTCATCTGGGAGCGGATTTGCCGTCTCCTCTCCAGGATCCTCTTCAGTTTGCGGGTACTCGGGGGTAGTGTTGGCAAAGTACGGGAACGGGGTGGTGGAGTGGATGTCTAGCTTCTCAACGTGGGGTGAAGTAGCCACTGCTTCAACACCGCCAGAACCGGCCTCCTCTGGCCTTCCCCAAACTTGGTGAGAGGTGCTCGGGTAGACCAGCTCGGGTTCGGTGTGGTCCTCTTGTGAAACAGGCAAATCATTTTCCTCGCTCACCTCTCCGGAGCTGTTGTACGCTTCAGTTGCATCGACTGCAGACGTCGTACTAACAACTGACGTGCCCGGGGTTTCCGTTTCTTGGGCATTCTCAGAAACATCGTGATGTTCTGAGTGCTCGCCGCTCTCTGTTCCACCCACCTCCTCAGGAACCGTCGTGAGCAAAGAGTCTTCAGCGGCAACAGTTACAGCACCGCCGACCTCTGGAGAAGATGTCGGACTTCCACGCGGCTCTTCAGGGTGGCTGGAATCTGGAGTTTCCTCAGGGGCAGGTTGATAGGACTCGGGGTACCTGGCCTCCTCCACGGGCTCCCAGGTGTCCTTGGTCGAGACGCGGTCCTGATGTTGAGGTGGAGGAGTCACAAACTGAAGAGGGTCCGCAGTAAACGGTAACTCTTTGTGATAATACACTGTGGGGCTCTGGCCCTCCACGGGGCTCTGCTCTACCCCGTGCTCCTCTGAGACAGGAATGACTGTCTGGGTAGCGTGGGCCTCGCTGCCCCCCTGCGTAGTCACCGGGCTAAGACTGACCTCCTGCAGGAGATTAGGAAGGGAAACAATGTCTTGGCCAATGTCCTCTGGCTCTGTGGCCAAGAAATCCTGAGGAGATTCTGTATGTGGGCCATTATTGCCTAGAATAATGAAAAGAATGTTATTTATGTTGTGATGTAACTGTCCCTTGTGCTGCTAACCTGGGTGTTTACCTAGAAACCTGGCTGGATGTCAGAAGACACATTATAAGGGCATGTTTGTCAAAGTCAAAGTCAAAGTGTTTATTTGTCAAGTGCACATTATAACACAGGGTCATTCTGAACAGTGAACGTCTACGTAGTAGGCATAAAATAATAAAATAAAATATATATATATATATGTTAAGTTGTTAAGAGAATCACAAACATAGCTAAGTTGTACATAACAGTAATACAGATAGATAGATAGATAGACAGACAGACAGACAGACAGACAGACAGACAGATGACAGACAGATAGATAGATAGATAGATAGATAGATAGATAGATATACATATAGATAGATAGATAGATACTAGATAGATAGATAGATAGATAGATAGATAGATAGATAGATAGATAGATAGATAGATAGATAGATAGATAGATAGATAGATAGATAGATAGATAGATAGATAGATAGATAGATAGATAGATAGATAGATAGATAGATAGATAGATAGA
>OMKK01022277.1:0-12308 GCA_900302305.1 Polymixia japonica
CACAGCATAGACCACCTGGACGATTAAGACGTAAGTAACTGACCAGTTACCATGAGAACCTCACTGGAGAGAATGTCTACCTGTCTGTCTGTCTGTCTGCCTGTCTGTCTGCCTGCCTGCCTGCCTGTCTGTCTGTCTCTCTGTCTGTCTGCCTGTCTGTCTTTCTGTCTGCCTGCCTGTCTGCCTGCCTGTCTGCCTGCCTGCCTGCCTGTCTGTCTGTCTGTCTGTCTGTCTGTCTCTGTCTGTCTCTCTGTCTGCCTGCCTGCCTGTCTCTCTGTCTGTCTGTCTGCCTGCCTGTCTGACTGCCTATCTGACTGTCTGTGTGCCTGTCTGTCTGTCTGCCTGTCTGTCTGTCTGTCTGGGTGTCTGCCTGTCTGTCTGTCTGTCTGACTGACTGTCTGTCTGCCTGCCTGTCTGTCTGCCTGCATGCCTTGTGGTGTAAACATCTGGAAAGAGGAGTTCTGTCTATTCTCCTCTTCCTTGTCATTCAACCTTTCTCATGACCTGTGGACCTTTTTTCCTGCTTCTACCATCAATAAATCATCATTCCTCTACCACAGTGATCCCTCTTTAGAGCCATCCAGCGAGCTCTGCCCTGTCCGTTCATCATCTCTTCATCTCATTGTAAATATTGAAGTTGTTACCTTTTCAATTTGGTATGAGGTTGCTTGTTGAGGATCTGTCAAAAATGTAATAAATTATGCCAATGGTCTGTATGTATAGATGTAGTGAATTAAATGTGAGAATTTCTGAACATATGGTGAGATATGTACAGATTAATGAAAGCTACCTACTGGACGGTTCTATCTGTTTGAGCTCTGGTGTTGTGGCTCTGCAGCTTGGTACTGGTGCACTGTGAAGACCACTGTGAGGCTGTGCTATCCAAGTGAAATATAGCTCAATCAATAGGCACTCAGCAATCAACTTTTACTTGTCAGTTTTGATATATCCAATCATAGCTCTGGGTTGTTTTGCGATGTCTAATGTTCTGTGAAGATGGGCTTTTCATATTCTTTATTGTTTCTCTCTTTTTTTGCCCCCATCGACAAAAAAATGTGTTCGCAGTTTTGTGAAATAAAAACCTCAGAGGGAGAAGAGGGGGATGAGCAGAGGTGAAAAAAACCCCGATGAAATTTAACCCGTTTAAAACTGTATCATTTTCCGACCATACCTTAGGGCGCTGGGTGTTTATCGGTGGGACTGGAGAAGCAGAGATCACCGGACTGGTAATTGTTTCCTCTAGATCTGCTGAGCTCTGAGGAACACAAAGTGCAGTTTTTCATCAGACAGAGAATGAGAGGGTAAAAGGACAATACTAAGAAAAGCAAAAATGCTTTAGTCCATCATGTTGGTTTTTTATCACTTTATCTAACAAGTGAGCGAGGCTGGCAGCCTTCCACCAAGCAGCATTATGATCACAGCCTCGGCCTGCGTGATGTACGCTGAAGGATAGTTGACGGTACTGTACACAAAAGCACAGTGTTTGGATAAATCTGTCAGAGATATTTAAAAAAAAAGAAACAAAGAAATAAGGCACCTATTTCAAAAATGAGAGAAATAGAAGGAGAATTGAGGCATTTTGAAAAGTATCTTGGCTCTAACTTGGTTTGACGTTTTCGTATTGAGTCAAAGCTCAGCAATAGGCCTGATATCTCATTTAGCTGTAAAGTGATGTGCTCTCCACATAGCCACAAATAAGACATCAGAAAGGCAAAGTACCGCCACACTCTCCACTTTGACCAATTTGTTGCCATCACTCAGTTCATATAAACACTGAATGATTTAGCTAAAATTGCGCAGAGAATCTTGTGGGGATTTTTTTTTCCTACTTTATTTTCATTATACTCTCAAGTATGTTAGAGGTTTCAATTCTGTGTGCGTATTTGGCTTTGAAAGTCTCAAATTTAGTGCGGTGGTATTGGCTCATTTTTCATATCCATTGTTGGCTTGTCAGGGTGTCATAGCTGTTCCACAGAGCTGTTAGATCAGTCCAAATGTATAAATCATCCAGGATCTGACACACTCATTTAATTTGGGAGGCCTTGGTGCGGCGGCGGCTTTATTAATTGAAAAATCCCTGCCCCGTTTGCTGAGTGGGAACATTCAGCCTTTTTATTTTATTTTTGGTTAACATGGATATTCTGTATGATTTCCCCCAGTAGCCTGTTGACTGCCCACCTGGCACTTTGTCATTTATCATCATATGCTATATCTGTCAATCTGTTGAATTCTCCGAGTCAAAAGTCCTGAGGAAAATCACTTTGCATATCAAGAAAGAGGGGGACTCAGTGGGCGCTTGGTGGGCCAAACCTTTCACATCCCTCAATGCAGCAGTGGTTCCAACCCCGGAGCCTGTGTTATTGTTTTCCATCTGTGAAATAAAGTAACAGGTACTTAATGTACCAAAAACAATTTGTACAGCGGTTCTTTTTCCCCATTGAAGGCGTGCATGGCTCGCTGAGGGCTCCCCTTATCTCAGCAAGGCTAATCCATTTTCACACTGCGCTCCGGCGCTCTCATTTTACAGCTGACGAGCTCCCCGGCTCCACGCTGGGCCTGAAATGGGACCCCAGTCACTGTGGCCCCCTTGGAGTTTGCGTAGGTAAGTGTGCAGAACAAATGCTGAAAAGTCTTTAAAAAGTTAAAGGGACTAGTTTGGCTTTATTTTTTTTCTCCGCAAGTCCCACCTGATCACCTACATTTTTCCTGCATTTCAGAGTGTGAGTGGTAGCCTGGAGCTGCTACTGAAGAAGTGTTTTTTTGTAAATTTGTAATTGGAAGACCATGCGGGCCAGTTCCTGAGACAAAAGTATCAGAAGCAGGTTCATGACTCTCATTTTGTGTATATATATATATATATATACTGTATCTGTGAATTGTTCTGATAGCTGTGTATAAAAGAATGTATTCTTTGCGAATGTGTGCGATGCAGTTTTTACTATCTGGTGTGTTTACTATGGTCGGTGAAAGGGATGAAGGGTGTCGTGTTGAAAGGAGTCAAGCCTCTGCCGGGTGATTTTCCTTCCTACCACCCTCAGAAAAAATCCAATTTGAGCCGTCTCCCACGAGACTCACGAGGCATAAAGCGGCAAGATCAAAACAGTCACAGCTAGTGTGTGTTATAACACAAAACACTGGATCTGGATCTTTGTGCTGACACATTATGCAGTGTACTGACTTGTGCAGACCAGTACAAAGCCTTAGATGATGAAACAACATCCTCTAAACTAAACAGCACATGTATCTATACTGTATAAAAACTAAATGGGAGCAGGTGGGACTTATGTAGGTTTCAAATATAATCAAATAACCTATTTTGACAACTGTGTGTTTAAGATAAACATATGGTGGGAATGGTGTATGAGATACCTAAACAAAGCATGCACCTGAAATGAGGTTTAAGCCGGATTCATACATTTAAAATGTCCGAATTTAGGGTTTTACGCTACCCAAGCTTCCTATTTAAACTCACAAAGACCAGACTCTCCCCGAGTGCTCTGTTTGTCCACTGAAACTTGGTAAAGTCAAAGAATGTTTATCACAACAGACTGCGGTGCACAGTAAGCTGGCAAGTCTGACGGTTGATAATGATATTGTGGTCCCACAGCTTCCACATGAATTAGTATCTAATGGGGACCTTCTGTTGGTCTGGTATCCTGGGCACTTGATTTCAGCGCAGGTTGGATGCTCTTCACGGGGCGTCTTTGTTTGAGACAGTCAACCAGGACTAACTGGGATCACCCTGGTTCAAAGGTATACAAGGTAAAACCCCAGTTAAAGGGGAAAAGGATAATTCCCTGCCCAACACCAGCTTAATTAGGCATAGTGAAAATTAATTTGCTGCTCATTTAATAAATTAGGCCCATAAGATAATGATCATTTCAGTCTTTGGCAAACATTCGTTGAATACAAATGGAATTGAGTCTTTTCTATTAGTGAGACCTTTTTAATTTTGAATTAAACAATTCTTACTATTTGCCTCTCCAAAGTAAATGACTATAAAAATGTAATTCTCACATTATCTGTAGGTATGTTTGAAAAGCTGCAGCTGAAAGTTATGATTTTTGATTTACTAAAATTACATTTTTGGCAGTGTACAATCTTATAATACGAATGGCATGAATTTATTATTTTACAAAAGATAGAGGTCACTCAGTCAAGCTGTGACCTGTCATGCCGACACCACCAGCAAAATAGTTTTTGTGTGTGTATTTACTCATCTTTAGATACCGACAACATCCCGACATTCTTACATTGTTGACTCCTTGTTTTGATTTACTTGTGAGGCGTGCTCCTTCCCCCTCGCTCTCCCATCATGCCAAGTCATTTAAGGCATCTGTGGCCTCTCTGGCCCAGCCTCTGCAGCCCCATCAACCCCCTGTGGTGGCCCACATCAGCGCATGCCCACTTGGTCGGACCAGCCAGGAGGGCAGCCGGGCCAGGGCTCCCAGGACTCCTAAGCAACCAGAGCAGCTGGAAGTCCCGTCTTCCCATCCCGCCTCTCAGCAAAACAATCAAAACACAGAAAATATATGATAAGTCTGTCTCAGGGTCTATCTGGGAAAGAAGAAGAAAAAACAACAAAAAAAACAACAACAATAACTCTCCTAAAGCTTGATTTGTTTTACGGCTCGGTCTCAAAAAAACCACAACTGAACTTGAAAGATAACAGAGTTTGTATGTTTGTTTTTGTTTGAACAAATTCAACTTGAAAATAAGAACACACAATGCATTGTGAAAAGAATTACAGGCATTAGTTGTAGTGCACAGATCAACTAGATATCTATTTTACTCTCTCCCGTTCCCGTAATTTATATGAATGCAAAGCAGGGGTAACATGATTACCTCCAGGTTGTACATTAGCAATTGTGCATAAGTGAATGCCCAACTCTGCTGATGTGATTCACAGTTAAAACTTACTTAACCTCAGTGAGTTAACCTCTCTAACCTAAACAACTGTAATGGAAAGCATGAAGAATCTCCCCCCCGCCCCGCAGCCGTTCGTCTGACCACCCCAAAGCTAATGCAGTTGACTCAAGGGTTGCTGAGAGGGTCATCCGTAGTTCAGATAAAGAGGTTAGAGATAGAGAAACACTTATATTCCTTTTGTGTTTCACCTCATCCTCTTCTGGGGATGAAAGAGAGAAAAAAAAAAACATGAAGAGAACAGGGACGGAATTTAAGATTTCAAGATTTGTTCAGATTTCTTTCATTTTCCTCAGGTTCAGTTAGTCTGTGTTCAATTCATTGTTAAATTCAGTATGTAAGTTTGCAATATAAATTAACTCAAATGACTAATTCAAAGCTTATTTTAAATGTTAATATTTTTGGCAAATGTTTTATTTTAAACAAATACGTGACAGCTCTTTATTAGTTTAAAATCTCGCCGGGATGGTGCAGTAAATAAGCAAAGCACTTCCTTTATTGGATGCCTCCTGCTTGCAGATAAAAATCTTGTTTTACTCAGAATCATTCCTCTGCTTCAATTTACAATGTATGACTCGTATAAGTGAAATCAGATTACAAGATTGTCGAGGAGAAAGACGCTCTCTCTCCACAGTGGTGTCTATTTTGGTGCGCTCTTTACTGGGACCAGTTGTTTACATTAAGATGAGCTGTTCTTTTCCTTCTTCTTCTTCACTCACTTGGAGTGATTTGAAGTTTGTTCTCTCATCCATGAAACAAATGCTGAGAGAGGTTAAGTGAGACGACGGAAGACTGCATCTGAATGAGCCTCAGAGCTGCAGAGGAAGAGATTCATAATCACAGGCTAGATGACAGGTGGATCAAATTTCTAAACTTTTGTGTGAACAGTGACAGGCTATCAGTCAGCTGCAACGATGGTGTTTTCTTAACCTCAGAGTTGCATTAAGTTGACATCCTGCCGTAGCGGAACCAGGTGACATATTGATGTGGAGGAAATATAACAGGCGGGAAGCTTTAAGACTTAAGGGCCTGGCAGAAAAATTACAAGGAGAGGGGTTTGGGCTTTATGGGTAACAGTCAAACAAAGCGACCATCTTTATGGTCTGTCTGTGTATATGCCTGCTTCAGCTTTACAGAAAAGATGTTTGGAAACTAGAGCACTAACACTGAGAGTGAAAGAGCCACAAAACAGAGCCGGGAATAAAGAAAAGCCATGAAACAAAAAAACAATCATGCGGTTGTGATAACCTGAATTAGGATAATGTAAAAACATATTGCCCATAAAGCAAAATATTACAACTGACACCAGAAGCTATATTGATTAACAGGCAGCAAACACCAAACGGACACCCAACAGTAATTTTTCAATTTAGAACATGAATGGCAATGTCCCCAGTAAGCCGAGGTGGAATATTGGTGCGGCAGACTAAAGCCCAGGCATCAAATCAAAGTGGAGAGTGTCACCATAAGCATGAAAACAAACTACTCTCACGTTTCTAAGTACAGAAGTCTATGTTCAGTTACTTTGTCACAAATCACTGCAAGGCTTCCCCCCAATCCGTCATTTTAGGATTACTGGGAGTTGTGTGTCGCCGCTGTCGCCACAGAAGCCTGTCACCTGCTCAGTGGGGGTAATAATTGCTATGAAATAGCATTATGGACAGCTCAAAGGTAAGTGCTCCGACTGCCTGGGAATCCACTCCCAGGATTCCTGTTTTACACTTTGTCAGGAGTTTTTTTACTTTCCACCTCTCTTCTCCTTAACTCCCTGTCCTTCTCTTTCTTTCTGCTCTCGCTCCTTTTCAACTAGTGCTATGGATTTGTTGTCATGAAGGCCTGACAGTCTTGCTGACACCCCTGTCAGAAAATGAATTTTTTTCACCCGGCCCTTGATTGACTCTATTTGTGTGGTGTAACTCTATCAGAAAACGCCAGTCTCCTGCTCATTCAGTCATCCTTTCTCTGACTACTGGAGTGGAGAGTCGGACAGAGATATAGGGAGACAGAGATAGAGAGCGCTAGAAGAATGATGGAAAAAGAGAATTTAATGGAGGCTGCTTAGTATTGTTACCGTACGGAATATGTATTTTTATAATCTATTTATATTTAGATTACATGGGTGCCATTTTCCCTTTTTGTTTACATCCCTCACAATTAACATTCCGAACTGACAAGAAAAGAGATTAAAAAGCAAACATGGAGAGAGGGTTCAGGGAGTCAACGGTCACGCTAGGCTGCAAGGTTGAAAGGTTGCACGCCTGTACAAAACAAACAGCCATAGAAATCTGTGTTAGACTGGGATGTGCATAGCAGATTACACACTACATGACATGCCTCTGACAGTGAACAAGAGGAATTTGTTTCGCTCTAACACTGGGACAAAGATGTAGGGAAGACGGGAGGAGGAGGAAAGAGGATGACAGGCGAGCAATAAAAAAGGAGTCGCATAAAATAAAACATAAATCAAAGAGTCAAAGGGACCTTCTTCTAGTGAAATGGATGCCATCTGACTTTTGTTTTCAATATTTGTTCTCTAATAAAAACATTAATACAATTTTCACAATAGGCAAAAGAAAAAAATAATCTCATCACCCACATTTTTTATAATGTCAAACTGATTCCATGGTGTAGGAGTCATAGAAAATGCAAGTCTCCTTCAAATCACCAAGCTGTTATTTGTACCTTAATTCAACAGCTGATATCAGTCTCTCAAAAGGCTGAATCGGCCTCACATATTCTTTTCTATGGCTTATCAGTTGGGGAGCCAGAGGAGCTGTCCAGTCTCATTCTCTTATTGGAGAGCACATGTCAGGACCTATTTGCCACTGGTTACTTTGAGAGTGACATCAGTGATGACCTCTTGACCCCGGCTGACAGAGAAATGCTTCTGCAATAGTTTTCCATTACAGAGGCAAGAGAGCACAGTCACCAGACGGATATGTTGAAATGGGAAAATAAGAAAACTGGAAAAGGCACTTAAACCTGTATTCGACCTATCATGTTTCAATATTCTGTGGAGGCTTTTATGAAATGGGTATTTGACCTGTAGACAAAGGCTCCTCCCTATGTCATCTCACGCTGACCAGCCACCAAAGGCTATTACAGAAGATAAAACAACGGTCATTACGCAGAGACACTAAGCCTCTATTTGTTCCAATGCCTTTGTTTCTGCTTGCCCTCCTCTTTTATTGATAACGTGTACTTGCTTGTCAATCTAGCTATGGGTGTATCAGCCTTGAATGCGTGACAGGAAGTATTGTCTGCTGGAGACTGAGAGTCCAATCAACCCCAGGTTATGACAGCTTTTCCTGTTGGCAGTTTCACTTCCTCTCTTGAAAGCCCCAGGGCTACACACAAACCCCGATCATTAGGGGCCCACTTCGATCACTGCCCAAGGACCTACAAACAGGGTGCAAGTGTAATGGCACGGTAACTATGGAGCCACCTGTAGGGGGAAACAAATTGCCACTGCAACCTTTATTGTGCCTAAAATTGTGGCAGAGAGGAAGACCAATTTGCAGGAAATTTCAAAGTTTCTTAAAACTGGCTCTCGGTGCACAGTTGAGTGTCCTGGCTTCAGGTAACTCAACGGGTTTCTAATCAAGGAGTACAGCTTAGGGACGACCCTCTATTGAATGGAACATAGTCATGCTCTGAGGCCTCTTCTCTAACCTTATCTTCCACATGCGTGTATACACATTTCCTAAATGGACATAAGCATTATTATAAAACCACTGTTGTTGTGTATCCCACAACACTGGCTTAGAGGTGTTTACAGTAGTAAGAAAAGTATGATTGCCTGGTATGATTTTTGGTTTGTAGCATAGACCATGTTGAACAAATCAAATGATTATATATTAATAACCAACATTTTCAGCTTAATATTTTAAACTTCAGAAACAGAAACATGCTACAAATTTACTTTTAACAAAACCGATATCATTTAAAACTGGTATATCGTCTTGTCTGTAATTGTCAAACCTCTTAAAGTCCCCACAACCCAACTTTATATACAAAAAATGGTGGCATGGTCTATTAGTTTAGTTTATCTCTCATCTTACAGCCCCATGCTACAATGCTATCTACAGAGTTTCAAATTACGGGACAAATTGTTGTGACTGAGCTTTCAGCATGCATCTCAACAGGCTGGATGCAGTGTTTCATATAGATCTCAGCTGAGATGAAGAAGTCGATGGTGATGTTCTTCACATAAGAGCTCTCTGCCTTAGATTGCTATTACAGTTCTTAATCACAATAAATAACACTGGATTAATAGACAACTGCCAGAGTTGATCAGTCATTAATATACACTAAAAGACAAATGAAGCTAGGAATATTGCTGAAACAATACCACATTTCTCTCTGAAAAAAAGCTTTGAAATGTACATTCTATAGTGCCTATAGAGCACTGAACAGATTATTTCCAGATCATTCATCAGACCCCTATTGGTGGCACTACAATATGTGATGTGACACATCATACTCGCCCACACTCCTGAATCTATAACACAAATCCTCGCTTTGATATCCCTTGCCTGTGCACACCCCATCAAATTGTGATTGACAAATTACCTGTGGTAAAAGAGGAAACAAACAGTGTGGGTAGCTCTCATTCAGACTGCTGATTTATGTAATATGACACAGATGCTTTAATGTGGTATTTCTGTCTTATAACTCATTATGTTTCCCATCAAGTGAAGTCTTTACAGGTCAGTCTGAAGCGGCAGCACGCGTGCCAGCTAGCTACTTCTGCTGGCCTCTGCCTTCCTGATAAATTACGTTTATGAAAGCTGCAATTACCTGATTACCTCTCCGCTCCTGCTCCCAGTCACTATAGCCGGATTCACCACAGCCCTATAATTTCATTCAAATTACCCATGAACCTTGGTCCAGAGTGTCAACAGTAAATGCCATGGTGACCCTATTGAGTGAAATAAGGTGTAAATAACGTCTTCTCGGGTCAACATGGAAAGTAATAAGCTCTTTCTCCCAATGAGCATCACAGGTAGAGAGAGAGAGACAGAGAACCGGGCAGACGGACAGATTTGCGGGATATGTATATCAATAAAAGGGAAAGAAGGACAGGCAGAGTATCTCTATCACTGAAAACTCTATGGAAGATATAGGACGATGCCGGGTATGGTGCAGTTCCTCCCTGTATCCCCTGAGAGGTGGATGGAAAGGCACCCAGCTGACAGTGCTGCTATAAAGCCCACAGAAAGCTACCTGCAGATTATCGTTTCCCCTCAGGCGTACTGACCTCCTCACACCTCCCAATACACAACCTCCTGTATCCCCACACAAGCCACACCCTGACGATTCTAAAAGCCCACTAACTGCTGGGCTGGTATGGGCCCTCCTGCGGTTGGCTATCTCTCTCTCTGCATGGAGGCAGTCGTTCTGGTTCTGTTTTCATATCAACGCTGAATCTGCTATGAGAACGTCTATAGTTTGTGTTGCTATTTACAGTGCACATTTAAGGTGATCAAGTTTGCCAACAAAGTTTTCTATCTCCATTCCAGAGAGCAGGCACACAACATGCAAGTTGGAATGAGCATTTAAAGTTGATTTCCTCACGCATTCATAAATTCATTAGTCTAAACTTCTTGGTGTATCAGTTACATTAAGCCTCATTAACTTCTTTTTTTCCTGCTTTATATTAGCTAATTAGCTCAGGGGTGGCCACAAATTAATTACCATCTTCTACAGCCTCATGCAATTCCATTGTGTTTATTTAGTCTCTCCTATTAACTTTTAATCTTTTCCTACTCGTAAAAACAGGCAATTAACATTTTTTGATAAACAAAAATGATGCTAGCTCAGGGATAATCAGCAGCTCTGCATGTCGCCCTGAGAAAATTACCCTGTCAGCTAATTTGACCCTCGAACCCTCCCCAGCCCAGAGACACTCTTTGGTCCATTTAGACAAGTTTGTTGCTAGTTGAAAAACATTAAAACATGACATCAATACTTGCTTGCTTTTGGTTCTTTTTATTTTTTAACTAATTTCTTTAATGTCATACTGAAAAAATGCAGTCAACTGTCACAGGATGGACGCCCCTAACTATATTGCAAAACAAATTATACATTCATTTGAAACTATCAGAAGTGATCGTTAATATAGTCATTTCTCTTGTCTGAGTGTGGCAGCTATATGACAGCAGAACAACCAGCTCAGAGATGTTGCAGCGGTCTTCAATTTTCCTCTGTGTATTTCAATAAACCAACACAATGCCTGCTTCATTAGCCCATTGATTCATTAATGCAGCCATCATTCTTCCTCATATTCACAGAAGCACAAACACTGATGATACAAAAGGTAACAGTAATGATAACTCTAGCCACGGTCGAATTCCTGTTAAGGCACCAGACGCCTATCCGCTTTGATAAAGAAGGCCATTTATACGCTGTCTCCCGGCGCGGGGTCATCCTTCTCCATATTCTGTGTATTGACCCAGGTTGTTCCTTTTATTACAAGCAGGTTTTTTATTGAAGGATGATTACATTGAATGATGTCAAGCGAGGGGAGAAAAGATCGACCAGAATAATGACGTTCCGGAGAGGGAGAAAGCGATGGGGATGAGAGGGGGGGGGGTGGAAGGGTCGATGCCTCTACTGCCCTGTCTTTCTTTGCTGCTCGCAAATTGAGTCACATCCTCACTCATCCATTATTTAAGGCCGACCGGACTCTCTTGGCAACTATGGATTTGATAATCATTCCCATGTCCATATTAAATATGTGACATAAATATCACAGTAGGGGCCTGTCGATAAGAGAGCGGCAGTGTGCAACCAGGGTGTGAAACAGAAACTAATGTCTGGATTCCAGCCAGAGGTGAGTTGAGTGAGGGGCTTATAGGGACGTTTCTCCAGGCCTGAGATTCTCAGTTGTTTAAGATATTGAAGATACATAGGCGTTACTCTGAGTTGAGACCTCTTTGATCTGAATTTGAAATGTGAAATGCTCTGTAAAACACCTACACGCAGCGTTCCTAAACACACAACAACAAGGCAACCCCCGGGATATTTCTGAAAAAAACAAAACAAAAAAAAAACTCTTCCTGAGTCTGAGGGTGTGTACAGTTAAGTATATGGTCAGGCAAAGGAGCAGTGGACGAGGGCAAGGGAGGGTGTTGGGCGGTAACTCACCACATAAATAAGGCAGAGAGAGGCCTGATAACAAGAACCAGCATCTGCCAGGCAGGCTGGCCGTATGTCTCGTCTCTCCATGGTGGACTCTTCGTCTCCTGTGATTTTCTCCAGCTGCTGGCCATGAATACTGGCCTATGCACTCTAGATTAAAGCACAACACATGTTTCTCTGCAGGCTAGACTATATATCATCCCCTGATAACCAATGACAAACGCCCCTACATATTGTCT
>OMKK01022279.1:2528-16273 GCA_900302305.1 Polymixia japonica
CCCCCCGGCCAAAGGTTTAATGTGCTCAGTGCCCTCTGTGCGCAATAAAGACTCATTAGCATTGTGAAATTCACTAAAGTGTCTATCCATGGAGTAATCGCGATTCCTAATGCATTTTATATCCAGGCCTTCAATACAATCCTCCTGCAATGAAACGGCTTCCGAATTGTACACAGACTAACGTATAGCACTATAGTATAACACTAGTATAATAGGGCTATAGGCAACAGTGTCATTTGACATAACCACCTTCATATTCATATTGTAACAATAACCTTTATTGTGTGGAATAAATTGATTCAACACAAGGCTCAATACTTTTGAGAGTTACAATATAAATTAATTGCAGAGACATGAGTGCATGGTGACTGAAATCCAGAACAATCTACCACTATTGCGCAGTAGCATGACAGGATGCTGCATCATAGGAGACATTGCATCGCCCAAAACAGTGTTATTACCAAAGAAACAAGAAGAAACTCACAACCAGTCATATTTACTCATACAACCACCATCTCCTCTCCCATCACTTAAGCGATTAATTAAGTAATCAGATCATTTTGTATTTTCCCTGAAGTCTCAGGGAACACTTGGTTGGTGGAAAGATGTAAATCTTTGTCGTGGCTCGGCCAGAAAGGAAAGAAGCTCTACATAGTTGCCCCTGTTTGTGGACTCCTTGCTTTCATTATTGCCCCGGACGATGACACAATCAATCAGTCTTTTCAGTATTTCCCTATTTTTCGTAACTTTTTCATTGTGCAGTTCAGTTTCCCTTCGCATTTGTTAATTTAGTTGTAGACCCACCCTGGAGTCCCCAAACGTTTTCAACCGTACTGTTGCTTGCAGGTGTCCTGACGTGTTTTGGTGTCTAGTTGCTGCCTTGGTTAGGCAATTCAGGTTTGCAAACCTTGCATGGCTCCAAACACCTTGTCGGTTGGTGTTGAAGAGGAACTGAGCTGAACTGAGTGGTCTGTTGTTATGGAAACAAAATGCGCATCGTGTGATTTGCTTCTTTCTTTTCTTTTTTTTTTCAGTACAAAAAACGCTCTAGGCAGTGCTTTTTCTATATAAAAAACGCTATGTGTGAAAGCAGGCTGAGGGATCGCCTCGCCTCGCATAAATATGCCATTAGAATTAGGAATCGTGATTACTCCATGGCTAGACGCTTTAGTGATTTTCACAATGCTAATGATTCCTTGTTGTGCATAGAGGGCATTGAGCACATTAAACCATTGGTCAGGGTGGGACAGAATACAGAACATGGGACTTTCTTGCCTCTAAAGTATCCTGGTTGTATCATCTTCAATTACCATATAGTTGGAAAGGGAAGTGAGAGAGAATGGGTTGAAATGTTTTATTAAATGAAACACGTATTTTGCTGTTTTAAACATGCCAGACTGTTACACTCTACCTAGCCAGAGAGGAGTAATTCTTCATAGTTTACTCTGCAATGATCCAGAGCAAGGGAAGCAATTGTTAACTGCGAGAGCACTGGTACTCTCTTCCTCGTGTCTCAAACATGTATGACTGTACATCTGCTGATATCTGAAGAGATACGGGCAGCTCCAGCCATCATAGACAAAACACTTCCTAGAGAACTTTGAGAGCGGACAAGGAGACAGCTAGAGGCTAGGTAAAACGCCATCATCCTCTCTCCCCCTCTCTTGTTAATCAAAGATGGAGAGTACCTTTTAAGCATTTATGGCAGATTATGAAAACGGGGGGGTTTGCCATTAATAGAGGACCCAAATTATTACTCAGAACCATTGTTCGTTCATCATTGACGTGTCCTGGTAGAAGTAGAGTTTGCCAAAACTGATTTGAATGTGCACTCAGTAACCTGGTCTGTTGTTTCCATCCAGGCTGGATCCTCATTGACCGCAGCGGGAAACACTTTGGTAGCATCCTGAGCTACCTGCGGGAGGGCGTGGTCACTCTGCCCAAAGGCCGTCAGGCTGTGCTGGAGTTGCTGGCTGAGGCCAAGTATTACCTCATCCAGGACCTGGTTGAGCTCTGCCAAAACAGCCTGCAAGTTAGTGCCTGATACTTGGTGTAGGGGGAAAATTGACCAAGTACAATCTTCTACCCTAATTATATCATATTGCATTATATTTATTTCAACAATATCATTACTTACATTTCATGTCTACACATAGTGATGTTCTGTTAAATGTTTTGTTAAATGAAAATTTGAAATCTGTGTGAAGGGTTTTACATTTATTGCCTTTTACTCATCATTGATTTTGACATTTTACTGCCCCAAGGTAGGTAAATTCAGTTTTTTAATTTTTAGATTAGATTTTTAGATTTAGAACTTTATTGTCTTTGCACAGAGTACAAGTTACCTTGCAAGGCAGCTGGATTTGCGAGATCACAAGTTCACGCGAGAATCACGATCACGAGAATCCATCTTGTCAGACAAGTTAATTAGATTGTGGCCGAACCTCAGTTTTTTCAAACAATCAGCATCCTATGAGTAACTACTGGCAGCTACAGGCATGGTTTAGCCCGTGATAGACAGATGGTTCATCCAATCACCATTTAATGCATGAATTACGGCACAATAAAGTATTACAAAACGGTATCAGTAAAAAAGAATTGCATATTGTGACCCAAGTATTGTAAAATTTCAGTTCTTTCGCAATTCTTGGCCACTACCGATAGTTTGTGTACTTAAGTACTATGTTTTTTCCCCCCTACATTACTATTCAAGTAGCAATCTCGAAGATCTCCGTTTCATTATCTTTGGCGGCACCTATGGTGAGAAGTGGTAACTGCAGGTGTGTAATTGGACCTCACTTCAAAGGGGAAAATGCGTCACTAACACTAGTTTGAATGCATGGCGGGGAAGTTGCCACAGACACCTGGTTCTTAATACTCATAATACTGCAAATGCAAGAGCTTTGGGCCATAGGCTCAGTCACCATTGTGTTACCTCATTCTAGGTAGATAGTGACTTAACAGACATTTATTTAAATTGAAATCTTTGGAGATCTTCGAGACTGCCACTTTAAGTAGTAAATATACAATTGCAATCTTTTTTTTATCCCACACCATGGAGCTGGTGAAAGTGGGTTCAGGAGCTAAGTTTGTTGAATGAGTAAAGTTGTCTGAGATATTATAGTTTGCAGTCAGAAATTACTGTAGCATATGATTTTCAGCTGAGACTGTTACTTAACATATGCCTCCTCAGGCAATTTAATAAGAATTCCTTTCACCTCCTTTCCATGGCTTTCAGTGCTTTGCAGTAACTCATTGTTTGAAGTGAGTCAACTACACAACAAAGCTCCAGGTCCCTCTTAGCTGTTAAAACTTGATTTGTCTGGCCCAGTGTGTATATCTGTGCCTCTAGGCTAGAGCAGCGCAGCGGTTTGCTGTGCCAGCTTTGCAAGACAAGTGGCAGTGGGTATGCATCACGTTGATAGATGTTCATTGGAATGCCTGTTGGGCTGACACTCGGTGCTCGAGCTGCCAAGGTTTAGAGATCCACTTGTTTCCATGGGGACAGATTGCATGGCAGCGACTCTTTGAATCAGACCTGCTTTGAGTTTGAAACTCGCAGGCTCTCAGTCGTTGCATCAGCATGTCCAATGGTTTATGAATGAATATCACAAGGTCTGCCACCTGTACCACAAGCCATGATAGTCATACATTTTTCAGCAAATGTATGATGTCTTGAGCAGAACAAAGGGAGATGCAGAACATGAAATCAGTTAAAGAGTTAGAAACCCTGCCTAACATGGCATGTTTGATTCTACTGACTAAAAGAAATCATACTGACTAAAAAAATCACCCAAAACATGTCCTTTTTAAAATGGTGATGCTCATCCAGCAATGACACGTGTCCAGTGTGTGAAATACGGGGGGTCTCGGGGGTCCGAGACCCCTTGATTGACACTTGAGACCCCCTGAAAACCTCAACAGCAAAATTTTGCAGGGTTTCTGGAAAAATCTTTAAAAGTTATTTGTCTAAAACTGGTAAAACACAGTGTGTTTTACAGTTGCTCAAGAACACTTCAATAGGACACAGCAGTTGCTGGGATTGAACCTAGGATCTGCCTGCTATTGGCCGGTTTCTCGAACAGCTAGGTTAACACTGCCACCCACCACCAGTCATTTAGATTTTATAGACTAGAAAAACACCTCCAAATGATGGCTACTTACTTGCCAAAGTGACTGGTTGAGTAGATGAACGCCAGCAACAGCCAAAATGTACTTGTGTTTGGCGGGGGACCGATTAGAATCTTCCCCCCTGATGACAATACATTTGCTGGCAGCACATGCCCATGTTCTAAACTAGAATAGCATCAACACAATTTCACTCATACTTGAATACCATTCCGTTACTCATGTTAAAAAGACAAGATGAAAAGAGACATACTGACGTTCATAGACTTTTGAGTATCCTTCAGAGCTCTACAAGTCCTTTTTGTATGTTTATCTCTCTGATTGACAGGAAAATAAGGAGCAGGCCCTGTGTGTCATACCTGTGGTTACCTCCATTAAGGAAGAGGAAAGGCTCATCCAGGCTTGCACCAAGGTGAGAAAGAGGAGAGTGTTGCAGGGCTCAAAAGAATACTCTGGCCACAGGGGAAGATAATAACTGTTCTTTATTCCTTATGTAAAAGCATGTACTAATTCATAGAAAGATCAAATTTATTTATGCTTTCTTAGAGTAGTTACTAAGTAGCTAATGCTTGCTTTAGCTTTAACCATATACTGTAAATGGAGCATTTAAATGTTAAAAGCAGTTAATTCGGGTGTGTCTCTCTCTCTCTCCGATAGCCTGTAGTGAAGCTGGTCTACAACAGAAGCAATAACAAGTATTCCTACACCAGGTAAGCAAGCAGTCTTCCAAAGGTCCCACTGGCTTTGACTGATCATTACAAGTTAATTGATGTTTTTCTAAGTACTCTGTTAGGCAAGCTCATATTGTGCAAGCTAATCAAGTCCTAATTAGCTGCAGATCCCACGGTTGAGTAAATTATTAAGCACTTATGTGTCCTGGTGTGTATCCGTTTCCCCTAACAGCAACTCAGACGACAACCTGCTGAAGAACATTGAGTTGTTCGACAGGCTGTCGCTGAGCTACAATGGCCGCATACTCTTCATCAAGGACGTGATCGGTGACGAGATCTGCTGTTGGTCATTCTATGGTCAGGGCCGCAAGCTGGCCGAGGTCTGCTGCACCTCTATTGTCTACGCCACCGAAAAGAAGCAGACCAAGGTTGGGACAATTGCCTTTAGTCAAATTACGTCTGAACCTCTGTTATTGAGAAAAGTTAGGGAATCAGCAATCCACTTTCCTAAAGCAGTTTTGTTGCAGAAATATTAAGAATTACCAGAAGGGGCACACCTCACAGGTGTGAGGTTTACTTCTTACATTGGCTAGTGGGGGCATGTACGGCTCTAGTTGGAGGGTAACCTCTCGACCACTGCATTAGCTTTGGGCACCAAGTCTCACATGTCTCTCGCTCTCTCAGGTGGAGTTTCCTGAAGCGCGCATCTACGAGGAGACGCTGAATGCCCTGTTATACGAGACAGTACCCGCTCCTGACAACAACCTGCTGGAGGCCACGCGGCGATGCCACGCCCACTGCGGCTCCCACAGCGAGGAAGAAGAAGGGCCAGGAGGCCCGGGGGTGGAGCTTCGCGAGCGCGTCCGCCGTATCCACGTCAAGAGGTACAGCACCTATGACGACCGGTCACTGGGACACTGAGGCGGCACCAGCCTGGCACTTCATACTCACTCTTCTCTCTTCAACTGCAACAAGCAATGTCTGCTCAACAGTGCTGCCCTGGCTCAAAATGGTGGACGGATTTCAGCTTTTCAGATGTCCCACTTTGATGATTGATGAAACAATTGAAGTCTGTTGATGTCCATACTTTCTGTCTTTCTATCACTTCCTCATCTTTAAAAAGTCTAAATTGTGGCCTTTATAGTATCTGACATTTTACTCTAGATTGTTGTGGTGTTGTCTGCATTTTCTGCATCATAAATTATGATCTATATCAGTTACAACCATTTCTTCAAATATCTAGAGTATCGTAGTCTATTACTGGCTCTGTAGTAATATACATTAGTACTGGAGGAAAAATCACTAATATGCACTCCGGTATATTAGAAATGTTTTAAAGGATTAAAAAAATCTAGGCAGTCATTACAAGCAATCATGGCACTTATCGCAGTCTGTGAATGAGACACAGAGAATGTTTCATATTTATTGTTTTGAGTTTATTTTTCATATAGCCTAACATTTATTACAGGTTATTGTTGTATGCCAAAGATGAACCACAAAATGAGACGGAGTGACACTTCCATGATGTATTGGTGTGTTATCATGTTATTTGCACCAGGTCTTAAGCAAAAAGTTCAGATTGTTCTCAATCAAAAGAAGTGCCTCTTACATGTTGTAATGCAATTTTACCTTGATGCCTTTTTTCCACTGTCTTTAATATAAAATGTTATTGAATACTAGTTTGTGTTTATTTGCCCAGTGGGCCCCCAGGGCAGACCATGGTTACATGAAAGGTGTATCTTTTAGGGAATTTAATTTTAACATCTTAATAAAGTTGGATGCATTCCACTTATGTAATAATTTGCACTGAATATGTGTAGCACAACTGTATGCACTGCTATAAATATTGTTTGCATTAAGTGACACCAATGTCATGGGTCTGACGTGCAATAGTCGGCAGGATAAAGAATAGTTTAGTTCAGCTATGCTTTTGTCAGTTATTGCTTATAGAGGATATTCTGGTCTCACTTTCCCTTACATTTTCTGAAGGAGTTCACCCAAAATTGGATCCTCTTCCTGGTAAACTGCAGGTGTCGGAACCCTGTGTAACGCAGACATACAAAGATCTTAATATTGTTAAGCTCTTATTATACAGTAGCTACTGGATATGCAACAGACTGTTTCTCGTAGTTGTAGATGCGTGCACAGCCCACATGGAGGCACATGAATATGCTCCAAATAGGATTATTAGGTTATCCCATATCATGCTGCTGTGACATCGCCTTTATTTTTTGCAGCAACCAAACAAGACATACATTCTGTGAGAAGGGGACATCATCACACCTATTTTTCTCAGAATCCCTTTTTAGCAATTAATATGCGGCCTGTTTGCGTTTTTGTGTTAATGCCAACATACCTGTATGTCCATACAGCCAATGCATCCTTATTTACTCTACAAGGCTCCGATTTAACAGTGGTGCTAAAACAGCTGAGAATAATGGTCTGACTGCGTGTTCTTCAGAGTTGGTCTAGTTTATAAAATTCAATGAACAATTAAAGTTATTATTTTGGTTATTATAGGAGCCCCTTGCTACACGGGATCCACCGTCTCTCAAAATGGTTTCGAAACCTTCAAAACGTTTGTATTGTTTGTGTACTCCTATAATATGAGTATTTGCGCGCACAGTCCTGGCTGTCTCTCCAAACTCTTAGTGCGTCTCGTCTTTTAATCCCAGTTACTAAGATAAGACTAAGGTAAGATGCACCTTCATAAATCATTCCTCTCACGGAGAAAAGACGCTAAAAATAACTCAGGCCTGTGAGCTTGAATGATGCTGGGAGGCTCAGAGCGTCGGAGAGATTTAGACCCATTGATCAATAATGAGCAAGAGGCGGATCTGGCTTCTTCTGGCGTCATTCTGGGGGGGAACTGAAGATGAAGATGAAGATGAAGATGGCTATGGCTCCACACCGATGCGTCAGCGTCCAGCTGTCACGGAAAAGCTCTTAGGGTGTGAAGAGGAGGAAGGAGGAAATAAGTAAATAGATTTTAAAAGGGGTGGATTTGGGTGCAGAGCCGAGATTAAGGACATTTATTGCCGCGTCGCTTCAGACCGCAGGAGACATGGGATCATCTACTGATGAAGCATTTAAAGAGAAATTATTATGGAATGTGAAACGAGAGGTAAGCGTCACTCCAGTGAATATCAGGTCTGGTTTTGCTCGTTTATAACCAGTGTAAAGTGCATTAATAATGTATATTTTCGCTGTCAGGTACTTCATGTAAACGAGAGTATCACTAGTAGGCTTTTATCTTTTTCCACAGATTTACTTGTTTATTTTATCGGTGCACATATATAATATCGGCTACATTTGCAGCCATGAGGAATAAGGCATAGTTGCTGAAACACTGATCACAGATTATATTAAGTTTGATGCTGCAGCATAAGTTTGCCAAACTGATTGAGAATAAAATATATTACTGGCAATTAATATGCTAGATTGGAGGAATCAGTGGGCATGTTGCATATGTTTTATTTTTAGAGATGCACATCAGTTTAATGTTTGCTCTTTGTAGACCTTAAATTAATTTTCTGAAATGAATGATAGTTTGATTTTGACTTTGCCTTTGGCTTCATTGGGGACATGAGGAGCAGGTCCTGATGAATGAGCAGGTATTGAGAAGACACGGTTTAATGAACTGTCTAAACTGTAATCGCACAATGGCCTTTTAATGATGTTATTAACAGCAGCGACAAGACGAAGTTATATCCATTTGTGAAACAGGCCTGTAATCTTTTGTTCGTTATAACCCTTTATGATAGTGAATCTCTCCCCAGAGCCCTCTAGTGGCTCCCTGGAAAACTACAACTGGTCATATTTGACAATGTCCTCAGACGTTATATCCTAAATCAAGTGAGAAGTGTATCTTCTCTGTGAATGTCACGCAAGTTTGTTTTGCCCTGTTACATGTCTTTACAAAATCTGAGATCCGTGTACCAACAAAACTATGCAACCTGAGGTAAAAAAATGTCCACCCTATAACAGAAAAAGATGTTTGCATTGTCTTGCTTTACATTCTCTTCAGTTTTATTTGAACTTGCTACAGTGTAACACTACTGAACCAATCAGTCAATTAGATTTCAACGTCTCGGCTGGTTTAACTGTGACAAAATTATCTTGAAATTGGTTAATAGGCAGTTTGCGAGGTGTGTGCTATTCCACCATGTAAGCAAAGTTAACAGTGATTGCAAAGTGTTTAGTTTCATTTCTTCCACATGGTCTATGCGCAGCCACGATTTAGCTCCCAGTCGGACCGGATATTTGTTTCATTGTAGTTTTTGTCTACGCAGCCTGTGAGATGGATAATATCCCATCATGTTTGCAATGTCAATAATAAATACGAGGTGTTAGTATCATTTCATTGACATGAGGGGTATACTAGGAAGCAGGGTTTGGGGTTAGCGAGGTAACTCCAGGTTTAAAACCGGGTTTTCAGTGTCACCACGATGGTTCACTTTTTACTGGGTTACGTCGCCATGGTAACTGATGCTGCACACCTAACCATGTTCAGGCTTTGTGATAGAAACACATTAAGATGCTCATTGACCAATCAACCCCCTCTAGTAACTGGTCCTCTAGTAACTGGTCCTCTAGTAACTGGTTCTCTAGTAACCGGTCCTCTAGTAACCGGTCCTCTATCTGGCTTTCACCAGATCTGACTATTATCTGTATGGAAGTTATAGATTCTGAAGGATGTCATGCAAGCTTCTTCAGTCTTATCACAAATGCATTGAAGTCATGTCATTACTGTGTAACTAGCAGTACGCATTGCTTTGTGTTTCTTCGCTACAGGCACATACAGTATATGAATTCCATCGGCGATGTGGAGAATTTTGCTGTCAATAAAAAGTCATATCAACTTGTGCCTTAATGATGTGGCAGCGCGTATTAACGTACATTTACACGATCAGCATTTTTTAAACCAACATTCCTCTCTGGCTTTAGCAGCAGCAACAGTGTTACTTTTTGCAGTAACAATAGTTATAAATTCTTCGAAACGTTTCAGTATAATAAATTGTTCCTCTTGTGTAAAATAAGCGGTACTGGAATTGTCCGTGTTTGTGGTTGGTTGTCTGTTGCAGACTCCGCCCCTGTGTTTCCAGGCAGGAAGGAAGGTGACAGGTTCACCTGCACTTGACCCACCTGTGTGCAGTTTTGCCGCTTTTCCACCGCATAGTACCTGCTCACCTCCACTAGACTCACCTTTTTGTTTTTGTTTGAGCATAGTACCTGGATAGTACCCGGATAGTACCTGGTACCTGGTACTGTTTGGTATCACCTCCATTGAGGTTCCAAGCGAGCTGAGGCCAAAACCTAACATGTAAACACTGCAGACTACTGACTGGTCAGAGAGAATCTCACTAGAATCGCTAACGCTAAAGGCTTAACGTTGGTTAACCGCTCGTTCAATCCAGTGGTGTAATAACTAGTAATAACTACCTGGAAGCATATGAACAAGCCTATATAAGTGATGAACTTACATTCAACTGTCATTGTCTTGTGGTTGTTTACATTTTGTAATTTGTGTAACTCTTTGCAGATCGACATTCACCAGGTCAGCTTTGCTTGGCGTTAAACTGGCTTTTGTTTATGTTTATCGTCAACTTCAGTTCTGTAATTATCAGTCACTATGGCTATTTATTTTACATATTCACAATCTAATGCTAGCGGTCTGTGTAATGTTATGTTTTGATAGTTTGTTTATTGGATTAAATCCAAAGAAACTTGTTTTTTAACGAGACGCAGAAGCAAAAAATATCCGTTGAATTCTCCTCATTTTGTTTATAGGTACAAAACCAAAACAGACAGTGGCAGAAACGAGAAAGGTGTGGCAATAATTTTGGCCAGTGACAACAACCCATTTTATCCATAAAGCGGGACACCTGGTCACCCTACATGTAGCCTGCTTTTAGCCCATCCGGTGAAATTGCCAATCAATTGCCATCATTTCAACGGCTTGGCTATAGCCCTGATTTAAACCGGCTATGCGTATCCCACTTCTAGCTAAAATAGTGTTGAAATTGGTTAAATGTAGTTTTTGCCCACAAAGTTTGTGAAGTGCATGACACCAGATCATGTTAGCAAAATCAATTATGAAAACAAACTAAGATTAGCATAATTTCATTGATATGTGTAGCCATGATTTAGCTCTGAATTGGACCGGCTACACGTAGCCTGCTTTTAGCCCATCCGGCGGAGTAGCATTAACCTTTGAATTAGCATTATTTTTTGCTGTCACATATAGTTCATATACACAATTCTCCGTATTTGACTTTCTTTCATTTTACAAGTAAATACAAAATACAATTACGATTCTCAACCAGTAGAGGGCAGCTGTACGACTGGCCATGCGAGACCGTGCGCGAGACTCGACAGTTAGTGGCGATAATGCTCCACGCGATTGCAATTCAAAGAAGAAGAGGAGGAAGACTAGTGAAGCAGAGCAGAACTGAGCAGTTCACTGCTTATTTGGTTTATCTTGTAAGTAGCCGTGTTTTTGTCTTGTCATGTGTTCATTATGTATCTACATTATTTGTTATCGTGCAGGAATCGTGACATTTTTAGCGGTTAGCAGTGTAGAGTAAGCCATAGTTTGGTTAGCTTAACATGCTACCTTGAAAGCACATGTGCTGGCACAATATTCATGCACATTTCACAGCAGCAGACGATGTGTAATTAAGTTGCATCTGTTTCTGTATTTACTAAAACTGGTGCAGAACCTGTTCAAAACATGCCTGTTAGCGTTAGCATTCACATTAGATGAATGTTCCTGTTTGTAATTTTTGTAATAAATTCTTTATATATTTATTTGTTTTAATATGTTAAGTAGTTTAAAATGTTTCTGTTTATTATTTTTGTAATATATTCTTTATATTTCATTTGGTTGGATGGATTGACATTTATTGTCAGAACATGTTATATTTGAGTAAGAAGAATCCTTTAGCCATTATTTTGTTGTCTATTAGATGTATGTAGTTGTTCATTAGCCGTCTGGTGTTGGTGCTGGGTACTCAAATCTCAAAAAACTCTTCTGGAATTCAGACTATTGTGCCGTCTTACAGACGTCAACACATATCACCTTAACTCACTCCAACCACACACCCTGCCACCACCATAGAATTACCCTCACATTTTTTTGTTCTAAATAATTGAAAGATCCCGTCTGTGATGCTCAATCATAGACCATCCTGGAAATAAACGAGGCTAGATCAAAACCTAGTATAGGGTCAATGTACGAACTTTTTGCGGCGATTAATTTTGAAAGAGCAATGGCCAGTGGGAAGACTCCAACACTCGGCCGACCAATGGTGTAACTTCATCCCTCAGTCAGTGAGTCAGTGAGTGAGTCAGTGACGGACATTTGCATTTATAGGGCTAGCCCCGCTGTTGCGGTCCACCCAAAATTATTGCATTCTGGAGTACTGGGCTGTCCAAAGCTGTGTATCGATGCTCCAAGCAGAATCCTTGAGCACATCTCTGGTGTTTGTGTTCCAGTAGCAAAAAGGATGAATTCTTAATGTTTCGTATTTGTAAAGTTTTAATGAAAACGACTTTGTGCGTCATTAAGAAGTCCTTTCTCCACAGTGATGTATATGAAATTGTTAAGACAGCTACATAATGTTCTGTCTAGCAAATATAAGGCACATGACATGGAAATAATGTTCATTATGGTAATCCTTATTTATTTTCCCAATTGTCTTTGATAGGCCAATCAATATTTGTAATAATGGAAAAGTTTTTCCTATCCTCAGGAACCAGAGAACTCATTTCAAACTTGTGATGTCACCCAGGAATTGGGCCAGCTAGGTATAAAGCGGGTTTGTAGGCTGATTGCGGAGCCCCACACAATGTGTTTTTACACCAAAATGAGTTTTATTTTATAGTGAAGTTACCACTTCTGAATAAGAAAATATACCCTTGACTCCAAAATGTTCCCTATCTAGGTGTTCTTAGAATCACCATTACCATCTTGCCAAATTCTGTGTAGTAGATCCAGATATTACATCTTGCTGACATCACAAGTTCTATTCTTAATTCTCTGATTTCTAGCTTCGACAGAAAGTTGTTTATGTTCACAAATAACATTGTGAACACATGAATAATATTTGAATTCTTAAACTGATTGGTATTCCCCTTCAACTTTGGCCAAATAGATTTTGTGACACCTTATCAATGTTCCCCCTCTCTTTCAAGCTGCCTTGGACAAACCTTGCCCAGACAGATTAAGTTCAATTTTCCAGCTTCAGAGACACTGTTAACAGTGTTTTTTTTTATGCAATACCTCACGTAAGTCCAGAAATCTTAGGGTCAGCTGACATCAATTTGTCTTTAAGTTACTTGCACATGTAAGGAAACCATATTTATTAATCAATTTCCCTGCTAATATATTTAGGGGTCCAAAAATGTAATATTTCAAATTTGTCCAATTTGCTAGGACAGTTATTGCATTCCCCATTTGTCCCCATCCCCCCATCATCATCCGCTTATCCGGGGTCGGGTCGCGGGGGCAGCAGTTCCAACAGGGGACCCCAGACTTCTCTTTCCCGGGCCACATCGACCAGCTCTGCCTGGGGGATCCCGAGGCGTTCCCAGGCCAGTGTGGAGATATCTCCACCTAGTCCTGGGTCTTCCCCGGGGTCTCCTCCCAGCTGGACGTGCCTGAAACACCTCCCTAGGGAGGCGCCCAGGGGGCATCCTTACCAGATGCCCGAACCACCTCAACTGGCTCCTTTTGACGCAAAGGAGCAGCGGTTCTACTCTGAGCTCCTCTCGGATGACCGAGCTCCTCACCCTATCTCTAAGGGAGAAACCCGCCACCCTCCTGAGGAAACCCATTTCGGCCGCTTGTACCCGCGATCTCATTCTTTCGGTCATTACCCAGTCTTCATGACCATAGGTGAGGGTGCTTTGTGTCATATGTAAAGACACTGCTCTTGTCTTCCG
>OMKK01022283.1:0-10294 GCA_900302305.1 Polymixia japonica
GGTGACCGAGCCTTTTCAGTTGCAGCACCCAGGCTCTGGAATAAGCTCCCCACCGACATGCGCCTTATCTCTGACCTGGGCCTCTTCAAGTCTAAGCTCAAAACGTATTTATTTAGAATGGCTTTTAATACCCAGTAGCGTGGTGACACTTTCATTCTCTTATTCTTTTATCTTTTTATTGTTTTTATCTACTCTTATTTATGTACTTGTTCTCTGTTGCATTTTTAATTGTTGTTTGATTTCTTGTAAAGCACTTTGGCTCACCTATGGGTTGTTGTAAAGTGCTATATAAATAAAGTACATTTACATTTACATCCATCTTTGAGCCAGATCCAGAATTATGTATCACAAGGCCTGTTTACAAACTTGTTAAACACAAAACAGTAGCCAGGTAGCCCCTTACTGAACCTGGCCTGGGTCTGGCTACTACCCATCACTGTTAGATTTAGTATAGAACTACAAATCTAGTTACAATTTCTCCCCATTTAGTTCACTGTGCACATTGTTTGCATCTTCCCTGCCTCTTTTACATCTCTACAACAATGTGATGTAGCATAATTTTATAGTAGCTTTATATCTTTAGAGGGTCATTGACTTTTTAAACCCCAGCCAGTATTATTAGGAGAGATCCTTGTGTGATTCTTACGTGTACGCTTTGTGTTGAGAGATCAACTCTCTCTCTCTCTCTTTCTTGGCTTGTCCTCTAGGACCTCTTCGTGCTGCTAGACCTGCTCGGTGGTCCCGACCCTCTGATTGTGAATCATTTCGATAACACGGCTCGCTGGTTTGACCGCCTGATCGCTGCAGGTAAATACTGCTGCAAGGGTAGTTCATTTGTTGCCTGTATTCTCATTTTTCACTCACGGTCCCGTACTTTTCCTCCCCTGCTTCCTCTCAGAGAAGAGACTCCATCGACAAGGCCTGTTGACTTCTCACCCCTCGGAGCAGACCTACTTCAGGAAGGACGTGTACCTCGGACCCGTACAGGACGATCACATCCCCTTCCTGCATAAAGGTGAGAGGTCGTGACAGACCACAGACGCAGTCACACTGCTGTTTTGCCTTTTGACATTCCACACTACGTCGTTTTTATTTTCTCGATTTCTCGTTATTACCCGCAGGCGTTCCCGTCTTGCACATCATCGCGACACCTTTCCCTCAATTTTGGCACACGTTCGATGACACGGAGGAGAACATGCATCGACCCACAGTGGAAAACCTCACCAAGATCCTAGCTGTCTTCCTGGCAGAATACCTGGGCTTCTAAACTCACACGGACTTGGCCGGTACCTAAACACGAACACTGAAACGACCTATTCGGCCAGGACCGCCGAACGGTGACTTTAGGACGTACGCTCTCTTGCATCTAATCAAGGACTGAGTGTGGTTCATCAGCGCTGATGAATTTGGATATAATGTTAATAAAAGAGAACCTCGGTTTCCAGGCTCATGTGAAATTGATAGGAGTAGACTGAACCCAGTTAAATTAAGTAAACTGATGTAGTTCAGTGTACCAGAATACTGGATGAGCTTCACCAAAGACTTGCAGTACTAGACTTTCTAATCTCTTTTGTGTCATCTGATTGATGAGCTTGAGGCCCTGTCTCAGGTACTGCTATGCATTGTCTTGCATACAAATAGTCTTACTTTAAAGGTTAATGCTGACTGATAAAATCAGCTTGATTCAATGTACCTTTTACCTAAGGAACTGCTGGGAAAAACATCTGTGAATTCAAATGTCAGTGTCGATGTATGATTATTTGTTGCTTCGTTCTTGTGAAAAAGCCTCCTCTTTCCTCAATTGATTGTAATGCACTAATGTCCTGTGATGAAGGTTAACATTGCACTCACTCGACTCGTGATTTAATCCAATACGTTCTCTGAGCCAGGGTGCGATTACTGTTCACAGAGTGACGTGGCTGACGGCTTGAGGAAAGAGTGAATGACTACATGAGGTTCTATCTGTGTATAACTCTTAAACTTTCCCTTGACTGAGGATTCTCTTGGCCTTTTACCTTGCTGTTAATCATCGGTACATTTTATGTTGCACCTTCTTTGGCAGGTTGCCACTGTAATTAGATACAGTGGAGTTAAATAAATGTTATTTTACACCATGTGCAATCTTAAGTAAAGGCTCTGCAATGAAGTAACAATGGTTTTATTCAGTTCGATCAGAATCGCTCTAGGTGACAGGTTAATGGACATTGATTAATGGAAAGTTGAAAACACACTGGAATATGTTACAACTAGATATAGTACACATTTCTATACACACAAGGGGATATCTTAATTGCCTAAATGACTTCCCCATTTTCTTTTACCGGTCCTCTATAGAGTATACAAGATGACCACATACCTGATCGAAATGAATGTCTTGGTGTTGTGTCCATATTGTGTGTTATAATCATTTTGTGAAAGTAATTCCAAGCTCTGAACATCCCCTGGGGTTTACAGCACATCTTCAAATGTTACATTGTGTCAGCCATGCCGTCCACTTGTTTGTCTTCTACAGTATATTTGTATGTCTTACATGTTTCAGTCACAATGTCTGATTACCACCCATGTTTGATAATAAACTTTCTTTGCAAAACATTTTCCTTACTGACAAGAAGGTATACATTATGTAGCTGAGCTACATCTACAAAACAATGAATTATAAATCAATCACGTAATCTAGAGGTTACAGAGTGAACATTGGGCAGGCTGACTCAGAGAAGACCTTGACACATATGGCTTAAAGGAGGAGGTTGGTGAGAAAGGGCTGGAAGTGACGGGCAGCAGTGAAGGGAACCGGGGCTGCCTGGAGGGGAAAGGTCATTGTCAGAAAAGGAGAGGCCTTCTCCTGACGTTCGCCTTGAGCCGAACTTCTGGAAACTGAATAAAGAGGGGAGAACAAAATGAGAAAAAAGTACGCAGTACGTTCATTGAACCAGAAGGGGGAGCTGTTCTTAAATAGCGAAACAAAGCGATGTGGATAAGAACGACTTTGTGTCTGTATGTGTGTGTGTGTCATAACGAGTTATAAAGGATGTTTCTTGCATCAGACATTAAGATTAAGATTAAGATTAAGATACTTTAATTAGTACTACTAAATTAATTCTACTAACCCATTATGGTCGGTGGTTGCTCGGTCCCGTTGCCTGCGGTTCTTGAACCAGTTGCTGACCTGCGTCGCCGTCAGACCCGTCGCTGCTGCCAGCTGCCGCTTCTCACGTGTTGAAGGATACGGTTTATAACAATACCACTCCCGCAGTATAGTCCGCGATTTCTCCTGTTACGTTGTGAATTGTAAATTGCAAATCAAGTAATTAGAGATGCATTCGTAAATCGTTGTTATCGATAGCGAACATCTTAGGTAAATTAAAGATGACATTCATCTCACCTGATCAAAGGCGTTGAACGTTTCACAAAGCCACAGAAAGTAGCTGATGACTTCGATGATTTTTAAGCTCAAACTTGATCATTGTAATTGGCGTTACATACAACAAAAACGTGTACTGACTGTGTTTCACCCCCGGTGATACCTTGAGGACTTTCTATCAGCACATCCTCATATCACACATTCCAACTTACCAGACATCAAGATTCTTTCTCAAACCCTTTATCTACCACCATGATGCGCTCCCTATTGAACAATATCCACAATGGGCCGACTAAAGCCTATACTAATTTGAACTCTGTCTTTACAAAGCAATGCATCACACAATTAGGGGCAACAGTCTAGTTTACCTTGAAGCAGTAGCTGGTCTCCTCTCCATCCCAGATGGTGTGCGGTAGAGGGAACTTTCTTCTAACGCGGTATTTCCCCACAGCCCCAAGTGGTCGACCCCTCTGTCTCTCGGCCTCTATGTAGTGGGCTCTGAGCCAGAGCTGCTGCAGGAGAGGGTGGCTGCGTTGGGAAAAAGGGAACCCCTCCAGCAGCGCATAGAGGTCAGAGAAGCGTCCCTGGTGGAAGGCTACTGCTGCTTGAGCCTTGAGTACGCTTTCCAACTCCTCTAGGCAGGATGAAGAGGAGGACGGAGGAGGAAGAGTGCGCAGGAACCCAGTGAGACGGTCCATACAACCACTCTGCAGAAGGACCTCGCACACGCACGCTACCTGCTCTGCTGAGAAGATCATTGCCATGGAGACAGACTGGTGGTCGACACAGGTCCTGAGATGTAACTTTGACCAAAGTCTGTCTGGAGGGATCTCCTAACAACCTCTCCTGTTGGCTTGAGAAGAGTTGATGCTGTAAAGAGCTGGAGGGTCTGTGGATGAATAAGACTGAGTGAATCTCTGTCTGTTTATTATTTTTCTTCCTGTCCCGATTCCCTTTTGCGTGTCCCGGCAGTATTGAACATACAGGTAACCCGAGAGGATGAGGGTTAGAAAAACATACTCTATCTCCCCCCTTCTCATATACAAACACACACACAACCTCTCAGACATAGTTAGTACTTTTGCCGTTGCGTTTCCTTTCATCCAGAGAAAGCACGTGAGGGCTGAGCAATGCAAATAGAAAGAATGCATTTGAATATAATTTACTAGACAAATTAGTAGCAAAACACCCTGACAAGTGATTTGGATACTCCCCATTAATTCTTTGCACTGAAAAGTAATGTCTGGGGAATATTGAAAGCACAGATCAGTTCATTCATATAGACAGCGATGTTTTGTAAATGTAGTTTATTACAATATCATGAACAGTTATATAAAAAATAGAATGCCTTTGAGTACAAAAATGAGAAAACAAGAACCTTGAACGACAGACAAAAACGATCCCTTTCAAAACAGTCAAAAAGTCAATCAAAACATATCTTTGGTTAAATCCAGAGGAATATGTGTCGGGCGGAGGGAGTAAATATAATATATCCTAGGCTTGAGAAAAACTTTGTGGGTATAACTGCGCATGAACACATCAACACTGTAACAGCATACTGAAAACCCATTCCACATGGGTCAAAACGTCTACCGTACATTGGCAAGAAACAGCCTCACATAATCACATAAACTGTACTTACACAAGCATTTTTTCCACTTTCCCTAACTAATGTATGGTATACTTGTATCACCCAGGCTGAAATAACTGATTTGTCCGAGCCATTTCTTATCGCAATACACCCAATGGCCATTGCAAACAAATTAACTAAATTTGGCAAGTAAATGGTATATGGGCTGACCCACTTCGTAATGATGACCTGTCATTTACTGTGAAAAGCGGTAATTTTAACATTTGCAGCCCGAGATAGTAAAACCCCAGTTCATGGAAAAAACACAACATTCAAAATAAAAATTAATGCTATTTCCTCTATTGTCCACAAGAATTTTTCATTCAGTTAAAATTAGAAACTGATTGATACATGCTTTAAATAGACTAGATGTACAAAAGACACAAACAACAAACATTAATAAAAACATAGAAGGCCATTATTGTAGCTAGATGTGTGACACTTAAGTGTAGTTTTGTGTACCATAATCGGCCAAAGGTTTGACTGTTACCTGTGTTATGACATTGGTAAGCCCATAAGATGGTGAGCGTGTTAGGTTTAAATGGAGGGAGCTACTATACACCACGTCTCAGTGGATTCCATTGGGAAATCCTGTCCTATCTCTTGATTAAGCATTTCAGAGGCTCTTTCAAGTTAGACATTTAAGTTCAGAACTGCAGGAATTTCAGAATGGAATCTGAACCCAACCATTGTCATAATGACACAGCAGAGCAGCGTAAACATGACGCAAATGAATTGTGCAAAATATACAAAAAGAGGAGATGGAGCAAAGACCATGCAACCAGGAGTGTCATATTGCCTTTCATTAGAGATCATAGATGCAGAAATGTGGGTCATCGTGACAATCATGGAAGGCTGGTTGGGTTTGGCGATTGTGACATACTATAACAAGTAAAAACTTTTTTTTTTTTTTTTTTTTAAACACCGACCCTACTAACTTCAAAATAAGGCACTTAAAGTAAGAAAAAAACAAAAAAATATAACACACTGTAAGAATGTGGTACATTCAACAGTGGGATCACAGCAAAAAAGTGTAGTGTAATCCACTATCAGGCTTCATTTAAAGGCTCAGTGTATATGAGCTTTTAATCTCCCAAATTTACTGGCTTCTGAACTCAAGTCATTGTGCCACGTAGTGTGTCCCATAGAGAACCTTGCATAGAGTACTTTTCCTATTAGTTTGTTTTACTCATAGTGGACAGAGTTCTACCTTGAGTTCTGGACAAAGCAACTTTCAACCAAGACTTCAGATGTGGCAGACTTGTTTTGTATAAACTTGTATTAATTAAATATTGCAGTATAGCCCTTGAAGCTATGATACATTTATGCTTGATTAAAACTATTAATCTCAATAGTTTCACACAAAACCATCAACAACCTTTTCAATTAACCTCAGGTCCCTTGTGCTGAGGAATATAGTTTAAATCCTATACATGGAGTGTGTGGGTTCATTCTTAAAGTCTGAACAAGCAAGAAAATTAAAATCCTGAACGAGTACAATCTTCAGCTATCCTACATTTCCTCTAAATTCCCAGACAGAATGGTAAAAGATATTGTGGTGCGATATTGTGGGCCCACTCCACTGCTACTACTGTCAACTAAAACCCCAGACATTCACTCTAAAGTACAATAAATGTTATTGGTTGATCTTAGTCTGCAGTACACAAAACTTAAGAACAGAATTGGGAGAATGGGCCAAATCACCACACCCTGCTTAATAGAGTGTATTTTGTTACATACACAGTTGAAGCTGGGCCAAGCTGACTACTTGGTTGGTTCTTCTGACTGACTCTGGCAACATGACAAGTAAGGCACACAGTTTATGAGCGACTGATGTAGGGAGGAGAAACTAGCTGTCTTCATGTAACTCAGTCTTTGTCGAGTTCAGCAGTCAGCTAGTCTGATGTCTGAAGGACACTGAGCCAAAACAATCTATTCTTTTCTGATTTAGAGCTGCGCTATCGTCAGTCATGTACCAATACGTCAGCATCTTACAACTATGGACATGGTATATTTCTGAGCATCCTGGAAATATTAGTCATTGCCTTTTTTGTTGAGTCAGGATAGTATATAAGCCAGCAGAATCTTTGTATTACTCAGAAGTTCCTTAACATCCTGTATCTTCTCCTCGTGCCTGCAAACCTTGATTGAACCCTGGTGTCACTCAGACTTGGACCTGCCTTGCCATCTCCGAGTCCTCGAGTTTCTTTCTTGATTGATACTAGGCCCCGAATTGGTGTTGATTCCTGACCTGAATAAGATTGTATTGCCTCTTCGAATCCAGAGCAGTTCACTGGCAAAAGCACATATGGATTTGAGTGTGAAAACATTTGCATTGAGACCCATGTTTGATGGCAATTGTATGGGACCAGGCAGGTCCGAAGCAGAAGTCAGCGGATAGCCTGTGCCAACATTCTCCGGGTCAATCACTATGGTGTTCGATCAGCAAGCAGATATCCCATTAAACCCTGCCCATCCATGTAAAATAAAACTTGAGATAATTTACCTCAAAGTTCGACTAAGTGCCACCTAAGACCATGATGGTATCACACCATACTGAGAGAGCACCATTGCCATATTTATGTTGACAATTTTCATTAATCTTCATGCATGTTGATAAGAGAGACACTTGTGTATTATAGAATAAACAAACAATTGGAAAAAAATCTCTGATTGTTTAAAACAAAGAGTGTAGTTTATAACCTATCCCTCATTGTTTCTGATTTCATAAATGTGAGGGTGCTGGCCAACAAGGGAAACAGACTACAAGCCCAGTTCCTCGTCCACGGGAACAGACTGGAGCTGAGTAAGAATCTTGGAGTCCCCGTCCAACTCCTCTGGATGCCCCAAGGGTGATGTAGTCTCCACATCCTGCTCTGGAGAAGGGCTTCCTAGAAGCAGGGACTCTCCCCCAGGTAGGGCTAACAAAGCCGAGTCTTCAGGTAAGTCTCCCTTCCCGCGGTCGTCAAACAGAGTTAGACTAGCCGAGGTGGAGAGGGGTACGGGGCTCCAGGCAGGCTGAGACAGTTGGGTGTTGGGTGTCACTCCGCTGCACATGGGGCTGAGAGAGAGCATGCTTTCTGGGATGAGGCTGTTTGGCGGTGTGGGGGCGACCGAATGATCCAGGGCGTGCAGGGTTGGAACCGTTGGGTTTTGGCTGGTTGCGACCCCCGCCTCGGGAGCACAGTATAGTGGGGATGAGTTGATGAAGCTGAGGGGCGACGACGCAAGGGTGCTGGAGGTTGAGCCTGAGATGGTTGTCAGCTGGGAGGCTGTAGGGAGGGTGGCAGGGGTGAAAATGGGACCTGCGCCATTGGGGATGATGGGTGAAGCCTCGGGTACCGGTTTGAGAGGCAGACTGGTGAGCTGGATGCCTGCAGGGATGGTCAGAATCAGCTTGCCTTGCTGGACACTCAGGTAGGGGCTTCCACCTAGTAGGAGGTTACCTACAGAAGAGAGGAATGACAAAGTAAACCTCAGCAATTTCTATTGTGGTAAAAAAAAAAAAAAACTTTTAAAAATGCATTCTGTGAAGATGTCATTACATCAACAAGCCCTACAACAGTACATATACAGCTGGGTTTATAAGTTAGAGTACCTGGAGAGGCAGAGGGCAGTTGAATGACCCCAGAGTTAAGGAGCTGTACACCAGGGGTCATGCTGGTTGGGGGACCCACACTCTGAATTGGTCCCACTTGGTTTATCCTGACAGGGCCCTGTGTGACCCCTCCAGCTGTCCCAGGAGCCGCGGTGAGGATCTGTAAGGGCACCCCAGCAGTGGGGATGGAGAGAGAGGGAGTGGCAGGTACCACCTGGGGGAAAGAGAAGGTGGACGAAGCAGGGATGGAGGAGACTGGGACCAGCTGGGGCATGGAGAGGGGTACTATTTGTGCTGGAGCTGTGTCTTTGGACTGGGGGACCGGAACCACCTGTGTTGGGGAGGAAATGGGAATAACCTTTGGGCCTGGTGGGACCTGGATTTGGGTGAGAGACGGGGTGGTGGTTGTGGTCTGGTCCCCAAGTTGGAGTGTCAGTCCCTGAGGGAGCTGGCCATTAGTCAGCTGAGAGACAGAGACTATGGTGGTGGCACCTTCAGTCAAAGTTGTGGACCCATTTTGCTTCTGCTGCTGTTGAGCAAGAGGTTGGGCCAGTCTGTTGCCTATGTTCATAGTCTGGGGGCTCTGGAAACGAGGAAGGGTGACCTGGGAAAGTGGGGAAGTGAGGGGGGACACAGGGACCAACTGGGGGCATTGTGGAACCTGGGCACCAGAAGAGTGCTGAACTAGCTGGGATACTGGTATACCCTGGATGGAGGGCACGACCTGGGGCAGAGAGAAGACCTGAGGAGTGGAGTGACTAGAGGAAGACACCACCTGGCAGACAGAACTAGAGGGGGTTAGCTGGGGGCCAGCGGTGGCAAACACAACATACTCCCCCTGTTGGCTGGCAAGAGACACTACAGCACTGGAAATAACCACGCCTGCAGCGGACATGGAGGCTGGGAGGGCAAGGGGTTCCTGGAGTTGGCCATTTTGTGTTAAGACTAGCGAAGGGAGCGAGGTTGGGGAGGACAGAGTCGACGGAGAAGGGGATAAAGAAGCGGAAGAGGGAGATACTGTCTGACCACTGCCCTCTGATTTGATTACCATTCCCTCCGGGACGTTGATGAAATCCAGAGCGTTGCTTGTCCCGTTGACACTGTCCGTCTTTGTTTCCACTGTCAGAGGAACAGAGATGGCTGATGGGGGGTGGGCGATGGGTGCGTTGCTAGCGCTCAGAACCACTGCTGGGAGATTACTTGACTTGGCCTCCAAGGCTGAAATTCTCTGCTCTGCCACAGATATTCCTTGCTGCAACTGCTGCTGCACACCAATATTAGGTTTGGTTATCACCTGGGCTCCATTGAGGATCAGAGGAGAGTTGGCAACGGGACTCAGCGTGACTGTCTGGCAATCACCTATGGTTAGCCCGTTGATTATGACACCAGCACCAGCACCGCCAGGGATCAGGGAACTCCCGTTGAGCAGTAACGGTTGGGAGGCAGTGAGGAAGCCACTGGACCCATTGAGAATAAGTTGGCCGGTGCTACAGGGAACCCCAGAGAGAGAGATGATGGGAGGTGTGGAGCCAGCGACTTCCTCAGGCTTGTCAGAGCTGTCATCCATGTTGCTAGCCTCATCCTCTGTGCTGTGGTTGCCATCAGACTCACTGTAATGGAAGAGAAAAACAGAAAAAAAAACAGTCTTAAAGACAGGGAAATGTGTATGTGTATATTGGGGGGTGGGGGGGGGGGGGGTCTGGAG
>OMKK01022290.1:0-10313 GCA_900302305.1 Polymixia japonica
CGTTCGTCCTGTGAAGAGATTTGGGAGGAGTGTCAGAGACATCTCGAGCTGGCTAATGCTAACGAGGGCTTCGCGAGCTAGCTTGTTGCCTAGCGAGCTAACCTTAGCTAACTGGCTAACGGCAGGCGGCTACCGCAAACTAATCGTTGTTACGTCAAATCACAAATATGCGCTTTAGTAGCAAAACATTGGTTTCAAGCCTTTCCTAGTCAATCATTCAAATAGAGATTTAAAAGTCCTTTACCTCTTATTTCACCCCTCCTCTCGATAATTCCACCCCAGCTTTCGTCTTTCTCCTTTCAATCGAGTTGGGCGCAGAGCTGCTCCACCGGAAAGGTGTGGAGCTGCATCAACCGCCACTTCCTTTCGTCTCGCTCGTTCAACTGCCTGCTGCCGCGTACAGCTCGCGGTGGGCTGTCTGGGGGCATCCGCGAGTCAAATTAATCGACACAAAATACAATTACATGTAATAAAATCAACTTATTTTTTTGTAGCTTATTATTTGAAATAACGGCGAACAATTTCAAAATGCGTGGACGTACTTTGTCTTAGAAAGCGCGGAGTGGAATCCGCTTGCTGCTTCACCTTTGAATGGATTTTTAATTTAAAAAATGAGTTGAATTTGGTATCTTTTGAAAAAAAAAATCTAATGGTAATATATTGAAGAATCTAACACATCTAAGATGTCTTTATTGAAATATTTGAGGTTTCGAATTTTATTGATACTTTTATTGAGATATGTAAAGGTTAATAGCTCCACCTTGTGGCACATGTAATGCACGTTCTGATCTACTTTAGATGCAGTTGTTGCTGCACATCAGTATTCATGTGCAATTGTGCATGCTGATGTACTATTTACCAATACACAGGATATCATGTAGATGTCCTTTGTGCCACAATCCAAGGTGAGCATTCACATAGAAGCCTAATTCTGAAATTACAATGATATGCTACACTGCACATGAATACTATAGAACACATCCATATAATGCAGTAAGTGATAGACTCTGTCTGTTTGTTTAATTTATTGAAACTTCTGTGGTAGTGATGGATGTCAATCAGATATCTGTTAAAGTATATAGTTGACAAACCTATTGCCTGTGAGCTGTGTTGTTGTAGTCACCTCAAGGAGGTCTGTGGATAAGAGTAAGTGATGCCATTTTCTGAATGGTTCCGTTGTCTGAATCATTACAATGTGTCTGCGCTTTATCTCTGCAAATGTCAAGGTCGCCCATGAGAGCTGCTCTATGTTTAAATGTATATTTGTCCCTGGACTAACAGAATGTTTCAAGTCCAGCTTCTGGCTGTCATGTTCCACATATTGTAGGTCAGAGACACTACTCTTACAGTCCACAGACATCTCCAGTGGGATCCTGCTGCTTCCTGGTCTCTTGCTCCCTGTCTGTGCCTGGCAGAGGAGGGGAAGAGTGGAGCTACATGCTGTCTTTGCTCTGGAGTCCAGGGATGAGCTACTGCAGCCTGACTTAAATTTCTTTAGCGCCCTGTGATAAAGTCTCTGCTGCTGCTCAATCCACTTCATACAGTACTTATGTTCCAACTCCAAGGTGTGAAGATGGCTCTTATACTGCTGGATTTGGTACCTGTGTAATCCATGTGTTGTGGCATCTTGTGTCTTCTGCATGTATCCCTTGCCACCTGAGACAGGTAAACATTTGTATACTACATTTTCCTTTAGGACAATAAATATCATAATATAAATTAGTTAATGTCCATTCACACATCTAAAATACAATCTTTTCATTCAAAAAATGTAAATGTTTCAGATTATAATTATTGACAAATTAGACTTACCAAAGAATTAATTTAGCATTTGATGTTGACGCTCACTCTTTCCTAAGTAGTAGCGTAACTGACTGATGCATTTGGTTGTCTTTCCCACAAAGAATCTTGGAAATAAAAGACTTGTACCTTGCTTGGTGGGAGTGTCTCTCTCAACATGTTATCTAATACTATGACCAATGTGTTGCTAGCCATATAATCTCTTGTCAAACTTTATTTACTGCACTCAATTTAATCCTCGGTTCATTGGTAGGCAGTAGAAATGGAAATAATTAAAAATCAAGGTTTTTTTCTATAACCTCTAAGCTATTATTGTGCTGAGATGCAGTATGGATACAATGACAGTCCATTATCAAGTCATCCAGGGCTTTGCAGGGGACTGGGAGAATATACAATGAGTTAGACCTAGTTGTTTAGAGTGCAAAGAAGTGACAATGACAGACTTTTGGCTATAAAATATTTACAGCTGAGTTCAGATGACTTAAACTGCTGTATAGAAGACACTGAGTAGCTAATCATTAATGTTTCACAAGGATTTAATTCACTTAGCCTCCTTAAACTGTGTTCTTCAATTATAGAAATGGCCCAATTAAGACCACATTTGTCAATTTTGTCATTGGCCACATTGTTTCCAGTCTGTTCTTCAAAAACACATAATTTGAAAGTAAAACATTAATGACACAATGGCAAATCATACTATATTTTCCTCTCAATAACTCTCAAAATGAAGTCAATGTCAAGTCACACAAGTCAAATACAGCCTCTTCGTTCAAAGGTTTAGATTAGACCCACCAAAGAATCAATTTTGCATTTATACTTCATTGTAGTATAATCATTGAGGAAGGAAAGGCACATTTTTTGACACTTAAGTGTCTGCATTGCGATTCTGTGGAGACGAAAATGCTCCCACCTGTGCCAAAGTATTTCATGTTTAGTTTAGGATCTTATGCATCCATTAAGACTAATAGTTTTTCTGTGGACACCTGTGTTTCAAAATCTCCAGAAGAGAGCTTAGTTTGGCTCAATTTACTCGAAGGTGTGGGTAAGGGGATTGGGTGCTTTCAGTAAGCTGAGCCACCAGTATGATGGGATGCCTTTTTGAGAAACTATACAGCTACATACAGTATATCTTTAATTTTGGAAACTGTGACATAGCTATGGTGGGGGACAGAACTGAAAGGAATTCAGACCCCTAACCTCAACTCCCATCCGCCTAGTCCAGGCTACCGGGGATGACAGCAAGCTATACGTCTGATGCTCCCAGATAGATTCCTTTTATCATAGCCTTCATGGCCCTAAATAGTGTTTATTTATTTCCCTGAAAAGTCTATTTGTTTAAGCTGTAAGCTGTGAAGAGGTCTGAAGTGTGAGGGGTTAGATTTCCATTGGATTGAATAAAAGTGTCCATCGAATAGCATTTGAGATGATGAGATGAGCTGGAACTTTATTGATCCCCTTGGGGAAATGACATTGTCGTAGTAGCAAAGAATCATGCATGAATAAAGAGTAGGTAAAATACAAAGCTAACCTAACTAATAAATAAGAAAAATAGGAGTCCGCCAGCTTCTCTGGGCAGGAGGGGCTGGATGGAGTCTCACTGTACTTCCTGGCCTCTCCAGGCGGGAATAAACCCTGTGTAGCATGTTTATAATGATGTCATCCACGCCAATGTGGGCCTGGTAAGCATATTAAAGGGGGTCCAGGGAGTTCCCGATGAGGGGCCTGAGGTGCTGCAAGACTAGACTCTCGAAGGTCTTTATTAGGTGTGAAGTCAGTGCCACTGGCCTGTAGTCACTGAAGAGGCTGCGACACCAGTTTTTAGGCACTGGAACAATGCAGGAGGTCTTCCATAGTTGTGGCACCCTCCCCAGCTTCAGGGAAAGGTTGAAGAGGTGCTGCAAGATGACTGGCACATGTTTTGACCACCTTCTGACTGATACAACCTTATGCAGTCTATGGGGATGAGGAGACTCCTTCAAAACATTCAATATCGTTATCAATATATCAATATCGTTAGAGTATATTCATAAATATTAGGGCTATAAATCAGGTGTTTGACCAAAAGTAAAAAAACAACAAAAAACTTTAATTTAAGTGGCAGTCTGATGAAAAGATTGATGGAAAGTGGTTTCTTCACAATTAATAATTGATATTCTTTCAGTACTACTGCTCTCAACAAAGATTGTTGCACTCAGAATGTTTTACTCTGCTCTCAGTTTAAATTCTATTTTATGCACTTGTCATATATGCAGTCTTACATTGACTTATTTTCTTACTCTGCTGTTGTTAGGCCTTAACTGATGAATGAAAAGAAATCACTCTGACATAAGATTTCAAATGGGCCATTGGCGTGCTAAATTTCCTCACCTATGTGGAGAGAAGGCCATAGAAAGTCATGGCCTCAGATGATTTGCATAAAGGCTTTACTACACATTCCCAAGTCATTGGCTGACAAGATAAAGGTTGTGGTTCAGGCTAAAATAAAACTATTTATTGTAGCTTTAAACTAAATGAGGTTTGATAAGGTGGGGCTATGGAAGATGGGTATGACTGTAGCCTTGTTTGCATGGAATCCCTGTCAGGAAATAATGTTTAATCTTTGGCTGCTTGTAAGATATCAGCAATAATACTCAAAAAGGCGTTCTTTACTGTGATGATAGGTATGACACGTGCACTTTTGAGAAGTAGAAAGTGCTTACAGATACACGTAGGCTACTTACACATAAATAAGTAATAAAACATTAGACACGTTATGTGGCTGCGTCGTCATCATACCCAAAATTAAAGGCGCTATATACATATCCAGCCACTAGATATCGCACTAGAGCAGCAGCATCTCAGACCAAAATAAATGAGCGCGTGCCGCGCGTCGGCCACACTAACACTAATGAACTAACACGCACGCGCCGCCAGACCAAAACAAAGAACAGAAAAACTCGGATTACAGAGAGGGAGTGTGACGCCATTACGCAACTATATCTTTACATAGCAAATAGTTGTTTGCTGCTATATTAATGTTCAAAATATCGTATATAGTACCTTTAAGGTAAACGGTGCCCTAGGTGGTATTAGTGCTTACACGTAGGAAAAACGTAGGCTACTAACCTGAAGGGTCACCTGTTGTAGGGGTCTATAGCCCTTTAAGGCCAAAGTGTATTGTTCACTTAAAGCCGCAGCACAGTGTTGCTTGTAATCATGGCGGAATGGAAGAGGTCTGTCTCAAGTCCCTCCTCAGTTTCAGATAATATGACATCCCTCGCTCGAGCTTTGTCTCAATCTAAGTTGAACCAGGTAGAGACGACGGATGTTTTTCATTCGCAAACGAATCTTAATCGCGGAAATGTTCCACTTAATTACCGAAGAAGAAAGTTGTCGAGCTGCAATAATATGACCGAGATGGTAGAATCCATCACATCTCCTTGTGCCGAGGCTCGGGTCCTTGTTATCAACACAGGAGGAACCATTGGAATGACACTTCACGATAACGGTACCTAACTTACACACTTACATTATTTTTGAAAGCGGATGCAGAGATGACTAGCGTTGGTTAGTTACCAACTGATTACAGTTAATACAGTTAGCGGACTGTACACACGAGGTACACCTCCACTGCCTGGGGACGTACTGTGTTTGAATGCACACCGCTAGACGTTTTACGTCATTATTAACTAATTAACTAACACAATTAATGGAATTACAGCATACAATACATGAACCCTAGGAAGTTAATGGTCGTTTATACTCAAAGCACCATGCTGTAGAAGAGTGCCTTTGAATCACTTATCCTCACGGAAGGTTGGCAACAATGTAGCAACTGATTCTCTCAATGAATAACCATAAGTTGACGGAAAGTGATGCAACATTTGGACAATAACAACAAATGCTGGCATGGACAATAATATGCAAAGGTCCTTACGCCTTCTTGGAGCTGGATACGACGACGTGGATTTTATATTTGCACTACCAAGCGAAACTATGCGTGGTATTTTAATATATCATCATGTCAACCACATTTGATGACACCGATGGTTTATTGTCTTCACAGTGTAGTCGAATCCGTGCCCAATAATTTAGACTAACCCACAAACGGCGTATAGTAATTATGCAGTTATGTGAAAGTAATAAAATGTTGTACGGTAGGTTCATCATTTCGTTGCTGGTGTGCTAAATCATGGTTTAAGGTGACCCGAGTTTGTGGAATTTAAGTGGGGACAACTCTCCCCCCCCCCCCCCCCCCTTCCCCCCGCTCTCCCCCCCCCACCTCCTTCCGCAGGACGACATCCACGTTTTCTGATGACATACAGGACCTCGCTTCTCATCGTGATCTCGCGATCTTCTCATCAGATCTTCTCTAAATTTAGTCTTCTGTTCCAGCGCTAGTGCTCGTGTCTCAGCGGTCACGTCTCATTTTGCATAAAGTATTTTCTCTGGCTCCTATTCAAATGCGACTCGGTAGTCACGCTATCTGCACAGCTCCATTTACTTAGCCACTTCCTTGTGCCTAGTTTAAGTCTGCCATTTGACTTAGTAGTGGTAAGAGAAGTAGTCTATGATTGGGTTCTTTCAGATATATGACCTGAATTGTATTCATGTATAAGAGTAGGTTGCCATAATGCCATTCTTGAGTTTACCACTAGGGTTCAGTATGAGACTGAGGTATGGTGACGAAACAACGGTAAATCCCTTGTAATAACCTCCTATTAAAGGTGACATTTGCAACATTTTACCCACTAGAGGGCGCTTGCGTTCACTTGTTCATCTGAAAATAGTGAAACGACCTCTACCCTCCCTCTACCACCCCTGCTCAGCTAGACGTAGGGATCGTTGTTCTTTTGTCAGCCAGACAAAAACATGACAGGTTGTGTCGGCTGTCAAATAAAAAAAAAAATCAGAAATAAATAGGTAATATACTTTTTTTGGGGAAAGCAATATATTTAATCAGCATATTTATACGATCTCAGTGGATTTCTATTTTTATTTAATTGTTTGATTAAGTGCAAAAACATAACATATGACCTTCAAGAAAATACAGTATTTGACCAGTATTTAAAGTATGCCCACATAAAACAAGAAAAGAAAAATCCCAATGATTCTCTCATCTCTCTTCTCTTCTCCGTTCTCTCTTTCATTGTAACCTACAGTGCTGGCCCCAAAACCCAACGCTTTTGTGAAGAACCTACGCAAGCTGCCTACCCTACACGATGAACAATATGCACAGCAGACTTGCCTGTATGATTATTATGACCCATCTGAAAACACCCTGGTCCTGCCGTAAGTTTGCTTTCTACAACTTTCTACAGCGGAACCACAATAATATACAGTACTATACACTATACTATAGTGTATTTAGTAGTACTAATTAAAGGCAGTTTTACACAAACTGAGAAATTGGCCTTATTTTTCAGATTTACAGCCATGTGTTCCTAGAACTAAACAGTATGTTTCCTGGGATCCTGGGTCATTACCTTTGCGCAGGACATTTGAAGTTATATTTCATTTCATCATATTAGAATTCATATTGTAATATATTAGATTAGATTTTCATTTTTCAGTACACTTGCTTGGAGTGGCTTCCAATAGGACAGCCAATGTTGTTTGTTCATTTTGTACAGTATGAGGACATAGGCACTGAAAACTATAAATATTACATAAAAGCAAAATATCACTTCAAATTAAAAAGTTGTCACCTTATGGCAGCGTTTTATTCTTTATTTTCATCATGCATCTAGTAATGCAGTGGTGTCCGTGAGTAGACACTAATTTTAAAGAAATAAAATGAACATCAGTGGTGTTGATTAAACAGAAAGCCTAGCACATTCCCTTAGATTTATTAGGCTACTTGTCCTCCATGAGGCCAAGATTTTACAATTGATCTATTAAATTATTACATGCATCTTGGTTGGTAGATAGATAACCCTGTGTTTGGGATTGATTCAGTAGTTTTAAATCATATTGATATAAATAACTATATGCTGACCATTATGAAGAGAGTGAATTCTTAGATCTGCTCATAACACCTTAAGCAAGGCAGGAAGTTTGAATTTATAAGATAAATGATGTTATCATTGATAAGCAGCATGCCTCATTGTCATCAATATTAGTTTATACCCAACATTGCAGTTTGTGGTAGCACTTCACTTTAACACTGATGGCCATAAGGAATTATAGATAACATACATAATCACATCATAGTGGAATCAGTTAAATTTCATAATGAAGTTGGCATGACCTTCTCATGAGGCTGTTATAGATTAACAATGGGCCCTATATACAGTATGTTATGGTTGTAGGGCATTACACTTGAAGACATTATAATCTGATTATAATTGCATCACAAAATGTCATAATACATGATGGTGCATTATGAATTTGGCATGACCATGTCATGATGGTCTTTATAAGTTATAGATTTACTACCAGGCCTCTATTATCTAAATCTATCTATTTCTTTTGTTTATAACTGGTCATAGGTGTGATGAATATTTGAGCTCTGGATTTCTTATTAGTGTATTATAATGATTTCAAAATAATTCATGAACTCATATTAATTAAAGTGACATCAAATTTACTTTTATAAGATATTTAAATGATCTTCTAATGTCTTATATTAAAATGTGATTATAATGGCTTATAATATGCTTATGATGGCTTATAATGCCTTATTGCCAACAATTAAAGTAAAGTGTTACCATGTTATTATGGTCACACTACAGAGCAAGCCACACTTCATAATTCAAAAGTCAGTGATTGAATCAAAACCTCTCTCTGTGTTTCCCAGAGTGGCAACAGATTGTATCACTTTAAACCTCTTGTGTTGCCTTGACAGGAAGCCAACAGGCCATGCTGACCGGCTCTTTCACGGGTTCTGTAGTACTAGTAGCATACTGTGTGCCTGCACTGTGCTTGAGAGTGGTATGATGCCCGTGCTTTTTGTCCCACTAAGGGTGTACTTGCCTGGCAGGAAAGACTTGCTGTTGTCGCCTCGGGCAATGGGAGGAATTGCCAGGGAGAGATAAAAATAAAGCAGAGAGCTGCAGACTGCCTGAATCATTTTGGGGTCTAATGTCTGTGACTCTGCCCTATCTTACCTCACTCTGTGACCATTTAGTTGGTAGATGAGTAAACATTTTCAGCTTTGTTTCTAGATGGTTTAGTTTGGCTGTTGCAAGGTAAATATGCCTTCTAGCATGGTTTATTTATGTTGTCTGACTCCTGATGTATATGCTGTGGAGCAGTGAGAGGACCTTGTTGTGAATTTCTTCTTGGCTGGTCGTGGTCAGGCCCAAGAGGTGCCCTCCAGCCTCCCTCCAGATGGAAGCTTAGTCCAGGCGAAGACCCCGTCGGTCAAACCTCTCTTAACAGGCTCCGCTCTACAGTCTTCAGTATCGGTGATATTGAAGGCGCCCGCTGAGGCCAGCCCCCCCCCTCCAACCCCTCCATCATCACTACCACTGTGAAAGCCTCAGGAGGGGGAGGGTGGGGCTGGTTGTAGGGTTAAAGATAAGGGCTACAGTCAGGATAAACAGTCATGGAAAAACCAGATTCAGAAAGTAGAAATACTAACCATGAATTTGCTCCAGTCATGCACCAAAACCAGCTGATTTCACTAATTAGTTTCCCCTGCCTAGCTGTAGAGTTGTGTTAATTAGAATCAGCTGGTTTAGTGCATGACTGGAGCAAATTCATGGTTAGATTTTAGGAGGTCGCATGAGTGGATGGGCTGCGTTTGTTTGGTTCAAAGTAGTGTTTCTTTTAGGGGGCTGTTGCACTTGACTGTCTTCACCTTCACACCTCCACAGCTTTAGTAACTACACAGAGCTTTCTAGAGTCTGGATTTAGTCATCTCTCTGCTTGTTGAGTAAATTAGTAGCTACTTGTTTAAGCTTGTGCCTTCGTTTCGATGAATCAGATAATTTTGGCTAGTGTGAAGCCTTCACAAACCCATTATTACTTATCAAATGTTAATTTGTTTTACAAGTGTAAATGTGCATGTTTGTTCAAATGAATTTGCTCCGTTTGATTTCTGATAATGCGTTCAGCATGATTTACTAATTTAATATTTGCTCAGCATTGAGTTTATATAGCATTGGCATCAAATAAAATAGGCTCATATGCAAGTCTAATGAGCCTGCTGTTGATAGTATGCAATTGCCTTGCCTATGTTGAATTCTTACTTCTGAGGAGGGAATTAGTTTATTGATTTATTGAAAAGCTTTATTCATGCGATGTTGTGAGGCAAGCCACAAGGCTGTTTACGCCCACCCGTCAACCTTCTTTTCCCACTTCTTTACACACACACACACACACACACACACACACACACACACACACACACACACACACACACACAGAGACACATACACACAGCAGACACACACAACACAGACACACACAGACACACATAGACAGACACACACACAAACACTCACAGACACACACACACACACACACTCACACACACACAGACACACACACACACATACACACACACACACTCCTTCACCACTCATCCT
>OMKK01022299.1:0-10678 GCA_900302305.1 Polymixia japonica
GCTAGCCTTCCTCTGGTCTCTGGTCAGCACTCCTTTGCTTTCCTCTGATCGGATTAGTTGAATATTTCCACAGCTCATCTATTAATTGAATTAAGTCTATTAATTTTTCCACCTTTTGAGAACTTGAAAATGCAATGGTAATTAACTGGAATCCAGTTTAATTTTTACAATTAACCCTATAACACAGGTCGTGTGACATGTCTGTTCTCTCATTCTTTGGAGAATTCTGAAAAGCTGATGATGGTTAGAATCAATGCTGTACTCCCAAATGTGAAGGAATGAAACTCTAGCACCTTTTCACACTACAATTAGTGTTTATTTTCTTACAATTTTTTTCTCTTTAATTGATTTCACAATGTTAATTTATATCGCCGTCTTATGTACTTTGTATGTAAGAGTTAGAAAAGTCAAATCTGCTTAAATGTCTTGGTATGTGTTGTATTGCATAACATAAAACAAGGTGTACATTTGCCACATTTTGCACATGAAAATCAAGCTAATTTTTAGTTCCATTTTATATTTCTTCCATTACTGTTCATCGCTAGTGTAAAGATGTCTGGAAAATAAATTTCACCTGCAACCATGTCTGAAGAGAATTCTGGAAGAACAGAGCTGCTTTGTTTTATTATTTTTATTTTCATTTAATGTGAAAGATTATTGGTCAGACTTAAGGGGAAGTCCTTTCTCTAATGTTTACTGTCTCTGTGAATAAACTCAACATGACCAGTGCTGCTGCATTTCATGCATCCGTATCATAGTCTCGTGCTTTATTTGGGCAGTCAGGAAATGAAAACAATTTTTGGTTTACATCAGAAAGTTACGATCCTGGTGATTGGTGAGACTTGTTGATTGCTCAAGATAAGATGAAGCAACAGGAAGCCATGACATGCTGTAATAGCCATTTTTCTCAACAATTATGTGAGAAATGTTTCAAGGCTGCTGATGTGGATATTTAGTCCCATAAAACCTGGAGCTCAAAAGAGGAAGCTTTTTTAAAAAAAATTTTATTATTAGCTGCAGATCAAATGTTCAGAGAAACGTCTTCCCTTGGCTTCAAATACTCCAAATACTCCGTACTCTACTAGGCTGTGCACGTCCACATGTTTCTCCTTTATTCATATGCAGGGGTTCCACTGGTAAGCATAGGGCCGTTCATCAGAGTGCACCAGACTGACTGGAGCAGACAAATCTTTCTGACCAGCATAAGAATGATTATAACACATACACCATTTTTTCACTTTGCAATGAAGATACATGTGGTTAAAGGCATTTTTATTAGAATTATAACGGCTTTTTAAGGTGCTTTTTAATTAAAAAGTGCAATGCTCAAATTAGTATGTAAACTTCAAACTGCATATTTTTATTTGCTTTCTTCAAGCATGTACAGTTCATAACAGTACAGCATACGAATTGATTAGGACAGTTATTCTCAGTCATATCTATCTCAAACTAACACATGGCTAGGTAAATCTAATTAATATTGGTGCCTTTTTCTACATATTTGTTCTACATGCATTTCAAACGATGTCGCTGGTGTATCTGATGAAGGTGTATCATCTACATGCCCAGTTGAAGGTTTCTAAGGTCAGTTAATATAAATAGGTCCAAAAAAGGGATCTGATACAGTTGTGTTCCTCTTTCCAGAATGTCAATGTCCATCGTACCACTGAAGATGCCTTGCAGACCGTCCCAGCTCACCTTTAACCTGGCTACTGAACTCTGACCCTGTGGGGTTGAAGTTGGACCTCTTTTCTGGGCTTGCCTCTCAGCACATTGTCTGCCGTGGTTTATTCACCCTCCCAATCTGCGTGACCTGCTCACACTGGTGATTGTCTGTTTGGGTCATGGGCCAGTACACAGCATAGCAAGTCCAGTTTATGAATGGATTAGTAAATCTCTAAGACAATGGTCTTGCACAGAGGGGTTATAAACATTTGGGTCATGGTGCAATCCTAACTCCTTGTTGCTGTATTGTGTTTGATTTCAGTGTGTTGATATGTACAGCAGCATTAATATTGAAGATTACTGTAACATATTTTTGTTGCATTAACTGTGGTTCCACCACAAATAATCATGTGATTTACTGGGTGACATGTTACATGTTTGACGTGTTACTGTATTGCCCTCTGTATTATTTTATATGTCTTTAATATGAAGTTTTAAGGTTTCAAACCTATTTGGATAGCATTGTAATGAAATTATCTTTTTAGAATGGTACAGAATGATTGGGTCATTATTTTCTCCTAACAGTAATTCCAAATTGCAAACTTAAATTGTCATAATTTAAATTTCAGTGATGGGTAAAATTGCATAGCGGGTTTCTTTAGTTTAGTTCACTTTAGTGCAAACGATGTACAGCACAATTATTCTCCGACCTGTTCTTGGAGACGGGTGTTTGAGGAGAAAATTCAAAATGCTAAATTTTACACGCATGCATTCAATAGAATTGAAACATGCCCTCCACATTTAACACCTTTAATCAATTTGTAAAGAATACATCTGAGTTCATAATGTATATGGAAAGAAGAAATGTAACATTGCTCAAAGCTGTTGGTGTTTAGATCTCTTCACAATGTATGCCACAATCTTGCTGAAATATAATAAAGATGTGCTATTTTTATACACAGCCTTGACAGTCTCCATTATGAATTTAATTTATCTGTTCAGATTTCAGTTGTAAACTGCAAACGTATCCTTAAATGTAAGAAGTTAAATTGGGGCGGGGGTAGTCTGGCAGTCGGAGAAGCCAGCATAGAAGGAATACCCAAACATGCTGGGAAAATCTGGGTGGTGGAATTGAACAACAATCCCTATCTGCTCCCTCAACCATTAGCTAACAAGAGAAGAGAAGAGAAGAAGAGTGGTTGTACTAGGCAGCTTTGGTTTGACTGTGTTGCTGTACTTGTGAATTTTGAAAAATAGCATGCATGCACCATGAACATAACTTGGGTAAATAAAGTCGATGTTTTTTTGTTTAAAAAATCCCCTTTGAAGCTTTTTCAATATTCTAGTGGGCTATAATGTGCAATTCAAGTCTAAGTTACAAGTGTGCTTTGTCATGTATGAATACCACAAAGGTCTGGTTCACATACTGACATGGTTGGCTAGGTTAGGCTATTTCCCCTTGATAACTGAAATAACATTATACCACGAGTCTCAAACATGAAAACTGCTGATCTCAACAGCACAAACTTACTCAAAAAACGAATACAATTTAGTCAAACATCGCCCATAGACAAGATAACGAAGAATGACTAAGGATATTTAAATATAAACAAACATATAAACAATCATGAGTTTTATTGATTATTTTACCAGTATTATTTTCATACATGGGTTTTGGTGGTTTATTTAAAGAGAGCCCATATTCCATGTGATAAAATGCCATACATTACTTTTCTCCTCTCAAACATGGGTATCCTGAACAGAGAACTTTAGAAACAAATTTCAAAGAGACAATGAGACAGGCTACAGAACATACATACACAAAATGTATAAAAAACAATACAGGCCATATTATTTGCAACAACACATTGTCTGCCCCTGTCTTTATGGATATGGACTTGGGTAATACTTTAAGGACCCGCCTTGGTTTGGGGATTTGTTCTATGTGGCAGAAAAATGAAACTGCTAAATATTTCATTATATACAGTCGTCGATATTCATGAGTACAGGGAAATGCTCGAGAGACAGGTGCAAAGCACATCATCGCCAGATTGGTCATGTTCTATGGTTCTCCTTGTTGATTGAATGTTCACTGGTTCTCCATTCTTGTGCTGTTTGGCCCTTTGAGCGTTCCCTCCTTGTGTGGAACCATGGCAGGATACCTTGTCATCAGAACTGAAGAGAACATGTGTAAACATTGTTAGCCGTACAAGAATTCCTTTCTTTTGCTTTGAAGACCTTGTCTACATTACTATGAACATAGACCATGGTTGTGAATCCAACAAATATGTTCTATACAGGAGACCCAAGAAAAACATCAGTCATTGGATCACATGATAATATCTAAAAAAAAAAAAAGTATGTGCAATAAAAAAAAGCCTGATATAAAACATCTTCACTTCAGCATACTTTTCTTGAAAAATGTGAATTTAATGTGTACGCAATATATAAGTATGCAATTACATGATGCAAACAGAGTGCTGCAGGGATGATGTATTTTTGTAGGCCAACCCAAAAGTTAGCATCACCCTGGTTCCCTCGACAAAAAGCCAACGGGATTTTTCCATTGGATTTTGGATTATTGCAGAAAATAAGCTTGTGGCAAACACAAGTTTATGATTGATTGATTATGATACACGTTTTGTTCAGCAAGATAATCTTTACGTAAATGCAATTGCCAGAAGTAAAAAGCTAACATTAGGGAATAAACTACACCACGGTCACATGACTTCAACATCACCACCACTAAGCTTCCAACTTGTAGATGGGTTTTTGTGTTCGGCGTGATGACATTTAATGTTCCCGACAACCTCTGTAGTCTCATTTAGCCACTTGTTAATAAGCGCCTTTTTTAAGACATGTAGAAGCTTCATGAGTGGGGTATTTACTGACGTATTTGACGTTTATATTGTAGAACAGAACGTGAAAATCTCTTCTGTTAACCACAGACCTTATTTCAGACATCTAACCAAAAACCCATTCAAAAGATTGACCCATTGAATTCGAGACAAGGGAACCGGAAGTGCAAAAATGCCAACTAATTTCCGGGTTTTAGGACTCATTCCTGCAGCACTCTATAGTAGAAATCATACCAAGAAACCTAATATCTTACATTCTTGAGGAATTCCTCAGCAACAATACGGGCCCTGGCATTGACAGACAGCTTCATCTCGCTGATCTCCTTGTCAATCTCCTCCATGAAGTTGATGACAAAGTCCACCAGCTTGTGCTTGTACATCTGCTCCGTATGGAAGTTGGTGATCAGGAAGCTAATATCATATCCCTGAATCACAGCATGGCAAGAGAAGAAAAAGAGAGAAATCCATTATTCTGACCTAAAATAATCAACGCAAGATACATTCACAAAAAATTTGTATACATTTCTGAAATATGAATGAATGAATGAATATATTTTATTTTTGAACATGAGAATTAAGACAACACACAAGTTACATGTCTCTTCATGTTCAAAAACGGAGAAGGAAGAAGCGATGCTTGTTGTTTCCAACCCCTTTTGTACAACTTAATTATGTCACCACGGTTCCTGTTTGTTTTTTTCTTTTTTACCAAGTAGTCATTTCTCCAAAACTCTTAGTTGTAAAAATATAAACAAAGTCCTCTGGAAATATTCCCCAGGCAAGAAAACATTTTTAAAATAATAAACCTAAATAACATAATAAAAAACCTAGATACTACATACTCTTGGTGCAAACAAAACAATTTAGTGCAATCTCTTATTTTTGTACTTTTCTAGTATCGTTAATATCGTCATTTGATTAGGAAAAAAGCATTATATGGTTGCAAACAGTGTTAAACTAAGGTGAACTTTATTTATCCCTATCCTATAGACGTCCAGCAATTCAAGCTAAGTGTTGAGCTAAGTTTCCTTCATTCCTTCTAACTTCATGCAGGAAAAAAAAATGGCATCCACGATCTGAAAAATTCCCCAAAAATGAACTACTATCCCTTTAAGTTGCTGCAGCAGTTGGTATAGCAAAGAGGAAGAGCACACACATATTAATAACTGCTAGGTTAAAAAGCAGTATTGCACATCATGTATTTGGTGTTCGTATACCATGTCAAAGCTTACCGTTTGTAAATGTGCAACAAATGCAATTCAAATATTTCTTGAAGGTTCATGCAGGCTGACACCTTAAAAAAAACTTTTTTTATTTCTATCTCTCCCACACTATATTAATTAATCTTTTGTTGCTCACTAAGCATTTCTTGTTGCATAGTATTGTCTCCCTCTTACCTCTACCGGTTTCCTTCTCAGAATGAAGAAGTTCTCTGCTCTCATCATCATGAAGCGCATGAATTTGTGGCACAGGATCTTCTCAATCTCATCAGCCTAAATTAGACAAAAGTCAGTCATAACATATAATGCAACTCTGTCTGAAAAATCCAATATAGTCAATGTGACTGAAGGACAATCAAAACATATTTAGGTAAGAATGAAAGGTGTCTGACCTGCTTGACAGCAATGCTGACTCTAACAGAGTTGATGGAACCCTCAATGAGAACCTTCTCCCTCTCATTGCGGCTGATCACCACAGGCTGAAGTAACAGCTCCCTACTGCTCCTATAAGTTAAAGCAGTATATTTTCAGAGAAAATCCAGGCCAGGAAAAGAAAGGCTCCTGGCACCAGGAACATAAACACAACGTTTTTGAATGAGACAACTTTAAGAAGCAAACCATCTGTCACATAGAGTAACATGATGTGGAAACATGCCTACAAAAGGGGCCTCAACAAGTTCCAACTGGCCAATTTTCTCTAGCGGTCTTCCCCATGCTTGTGTCGATTTTTTTCCTCCTAGGTTTTCTAATGCATGTTTGAGCAAGTCCACACTTGTGTTAGAATAGTAGAAGATCTGAGTAGTGCTCATCAACAGGAAGACTAGGTAGTAACAACCAGGGGAAAGCCTGTGAGACTGCTAGATTCGGTCTCCACACAAAAACGTACCTGACCTCCACCTCCGGCTTGTTATGACGCTCCACCACCTGGGAGGAGAAGTTCTCCAGACAGAGGGCTGCCTGCAAGGTGGCCCTCACAGCGTTCAAATAGGGACGCAGTGTCGCTGTCTGAGAAAATGTTAAATATGATGAATGTCTGGGTCAAAGTATGGAAGAGATAGACTTGCATTTAAGATTGTGATTGTCACAAGCTGACGACGACCCAATTCATAGGGCTGACCTATGAAGTATAAGTTTGATCAGTAAGCTCTGGTCATTAAAAGTAGAGACAGAGCATTATTTGGAAGAAGTTACAAAGTGAACAGGCCAAGAGGGCAAGACAGATCAGCTCAATCACTTAGTTTTTGCAAGATCTATCGAGGATGCCAGTCGTCACGCCCATAGCGTTGCAACTAACCGGGTAACCCCTTTGCCAAAAACACCGAGTTAAATTATCTGGTATTTGTGACAAAATCATAGTTAACATTAGGATGTGGTAAATTAAAAACATGCAATTATGGCAGTGGACTTACCATTTTTGTGCGGTATAAGGCGGAAGTTCCTCTGCCACGCCTGGGAGTCCGCTTCCGTAAATCTTACATCGCCGAGTAAAAATATAGTGCGCTCGATTTTATTAACTCCTTGTTCAGTTGCTCCTCACTTCATAACTCCTACTGTGTGAAATAGTATAACTCCGCCCATTTAGCTTGCATTGGCTAACAAAACATGCATGCCCTGGGACGCGTCCATCTCGGTATGTTGAGGGGACACGTAATGCTTAATGACATTTGTCACTTGAACCGATTAGAACATTTTTATGAAAATTGATGATGAATGATAAATTATATCTACTATTAACGCGATATATAGATAAATTATAAGGTTAGCCATTAGCTATCCAACTTAATATACCCCCACACTCAGTATGGTCTCTACCGAGCATACCATTATACCAATTGGGTTGGTTTTCCAGTTCGTCCACTTTCATTCGGTAATTTGAAATCACAACAGGACAAGAAAGCTTGTGTCAAATTTATGTTAAGAGTTTGTTTTCACTTTGCCTGTAAATGTGTTATTTTGTTAAAAAAATAAAGCATGATTTCATCTCACTTGCATTGTTACCCCCCCTCGCATTCATGTGGTTTCGCCCTTAATGGACGCCATTCACTGAAGGTAAATATCGTTGCTCTCAAACATTCGATTAATACTAAGTAGTTCGTCTTAATGTTTAAAATTGTACTGTACAAGTAAAACTTATAATTGCTAAAAAAGCATAACCATAAGGGTCCGTACTCAAATGTGTACGCGATCTAATCAGACATCGTCACTACATGGTGCTGGACGCAACCAGTCCAGTGAGAGAGAGAGAGAGAGAGAGAGAGAGATACTAACAAAAGAGAGGGTTTGTGTGAAAGAGAGTAAATGTGTGTGAGCAATTGATAGAGATAGAGTACAGCAATTCTGCCACTCACGTTCTTGTAATGTGTGTGAAAAAGTGAATTATTGGCAATTCGTGGTTCATCTTCCATTGATCATACTGCCCTTCCCCTTGTATCTCTGTTCCTGCAGCTCTTGCCAGACAGCACCATGAGTGAGCTGAAGGATTGCCCCCCATTGAAGTACTATGACTTCAAGCCTGTTGAGCACATCAAAGTTTGTCCCCGTTACACTGCTGTTCTGGGCCGCTCAGAGGACGATGGCATCGGCATTGAGGAGCTGGACACACTACAGTTGGAGCTGGAGACTCTCCTGTCCTCAGCCAGTCGCCGCCTTCGAGCGCTAGAGGAGCAGAGACAGGTAGGATGTGATGGAAGTCTGCTGCAAACCTTAAATTACTGTCTAGTATGCTTTTGTCCAGGGTTTTGAAGCCAGCAGAAAGATACAAAATGTATGAAATACGTACATTTTCTCAGTTGGTGTAAGTGACCTGATCTCTTGCTACTCCTCAGATCCTTACAGATTGGCAGGACAAGAAAGGAGATAAACGCTTCCTTAAGATGGGCAAAGATCCAGACCCCTCTGCCTCATCTCGTCACAAACCCAAGAAGCAGAAGTTAGATGGTAAAGGAGGCCACGGCCCAGGGCCTGGTCCTGGCAGACCCAAGTCCAAAAACCTGCAACCCAAAGTCCAAGACTATGAGTTTACAGAGGATCCACAAGACATTCCCCGCACTCCTAAAAATGATGCCCCAAACAGGTCAGCAACAATAGCCCCTCATAATAAATGTAATAGTTATGTTATACTGGCGTAATCCTCGTCCTTCAATTTACACTCATTCTCATAAAGTAGTTTTTATTGATGTCGGAAGACAGTACTATTTTGTGATTGGATCTTACCTGGTCAATCAAAGAGTCTTACCTGTTTCAATTCAGTCAGAGATAAGGTTGCTTACTGGCAGCATGTTTGTATTTTTATGATGTTTTTGTTTTTCAGATTTTGGGCATCAGTGGAGCCTTACTGTGCTGATATCACAAATGAAGAGATCAGATTGCTAGAGGAGCTTCTGAAACCCCCGGAGGATGAAGCTGAATATTACAAAGTATGACCTAAAAATAACACCTGTTTATATTATATTATGTTATGTTATGTTATGTTATGTTATGCTATGCTATGCTATGCTATGCTATGCTACACTGGCTGTGCTTTACACAAATACAAATACACATTCACACTCAGGGCTAAGCACTATCCTGGGTTTTTCATATTTATGTTTATTGTTTATTTATATTTATTATGTGTCATTATCATAACAGAGATAAACAATTCAATAATTCACTGACAATTTAGCCAAATGAACAATACTATGTTGTCTTAACTATAGATTCCACTGTTGGGGAAGCACTACTCTCAGCGTTGGGCTCAGGAGGACCTGCTAGAGGAGCAGAGGGAAGGAGCACGAGCCAACGACAAGAAGAAGAACCTCATGGGAGGACCTCTTTCTGAACTGGATGCAAAAGGTGAGGGAACACTGTAGCCTGTCTGGAATGACAAGACCTTGTATTATTACCATGAAATAGTGTCACACAGCACGATATGTCCATCCTCCAGTCACTAATCCTCATGTTCTTCCAGATGTGGACTCCCTGCTGAAAAAGTCAGAGTCCCAACATGATTCTCCCGAAGACGGCTGTCCCTTTGGCCCTCTTACCCAGCGTCTCCTCCAGGCTCTTGTTGAGGTTAAATCATTCAGTAGTCTGTGATCCTGCACACTTACTGATAGGACCAGCTCCAAATATGCGCTGTGGCCTTCGCAAATAGTATATGACTATAAGATATGGCGCCACCGGCATATTTATATTTTAATCCTGTGACACCAACAAAATGTGACTATAAGTGGTATTTCTGAATGTCTTCTTTCAGGAGAATATTATATCCCCCATGGAGGATTCTCCGATTCCAGACATTTCAGGGAAGGATACTAACGATGGGGCTGGGACCTCTCCTCGGAGCCAGGGCAAAGCTTTCAGGTATTTCGGTAACACCTAGTCATCAAACAGGATATAGACTAGATAACAGTTCACCAACATAAACTCTCCCCACTAGGTAGGATTTCACTCGCCCTGTACTAGTGTAAGATGCATTTTCTGGCACAGTTTAACTCATAGCTTAGCAATATTCTAATTACCTTTGTGTAACAATAATGAATAATCACATTCACCCCATGATGCATTTCTTCTTAGATGAGGGGACAGTTATTCTACCCACAAAGCATGATTGGTCACCCAGTTGTTGGAACAACATCATAATGATGATAGCCATATGCTAAGGTCCTCTCAGTAAATATGATTTAAATTCCAGAATATTAGATATGCAATTTATTCACAAGGGCTGACTGATCCAGAGGTCTGGTACAAAGTAGAAGCAGTAGTTGACTTTGCTATAAATATATAATTTCACTGCAAATTATTGTAACCACAAATGTACATATAACTGACTTTAATTGAAATATATGGGAGCAGTGTTTCCCCCCCTATATATATATATATATATATATATATATATATATATATATATATATATATATATATATATATATATATATATATATACTATATATA
>OMKK01022299.1:10698-41491 GCA_900302305.1 Polymixia japonica
ATTTGTCCCAGGCATTCCTTCTCTGCTCCATCAGTCAGTGCTTTGCTCCAGTCAACACTTGGGTCAACGTAGAGTTGGGTTCTGCTCTGTGGAGGGAACATACGCAGGAGACGGGAGAAGTGAGCGAGTGCAAAGAAAGCCAAAACAAAGAAAGCTGTAGCCAAATGGACTTCAGTCTAATCATTTTGATCATTTCTACATGTCTGTCCTCACAAGTCTATCCATCAAGCTAAAAAATAAAAAATTTAATTAACCTTACAGTATATTGAATGTAATATGAGTCTGGCTCACACTTCTTCAGTTATTTCTAACTTGATTTTATTGGATTTTAATGTTACATTTTAGTGTAAAAGTCACAGAAATTTGGTATTTAAAGGTTATATTGATAACATTTTTATGTAGACAAAAAAAACATCCACAGAGCTTTTAGAAAGGTACGGAATAAAAGTATGCCTTTTCCAAAACAATTCATTTTGATTTTGAAAATCATTTTAATAAAATTGTCGGGTCCAAAATGAACATTTTGTTTACCTCTGTGTAAGATGTCTGATGTTTGGTTCCTGCTTCTAGCAAAGCTTATGAGCCAATAGTATAACAACGTTGATATCATGTGGTATCTCTGTGTCGTCAGCAATCAAGAGTCTTAGTAGTTGTCAGTTAGCTATTAACTATCTTAGCTTAATTGTCCGAACAATAATAACCCATAAAATTACAATTCGGCATATGTATACCCTGCACTAAACCACTGCTTAGATGACAAGATAAATGTTACATAAAGCTAGATATATCCTAAGATTACAATATATTCTCTTAATACTACTCAATGAGAATATGCATTGATCAGTTATACCATCTTCAGTGCAAATTTTAGCATTGGCTGAAAATTGTTGCTTCTTTCTTTCAGCACTGATTTAAAAATAGTCTTTCCTGCTTTTTCCTCTTCTTTCATCTGCCCACGTTCCACCCACTTTCCCATCCCCATCTCCCAGTGTTCCCCACACACGCTCTCTGGAGGCGCGGATCAAGGAGGAGCTGGTTTCCCAGGGGCTGCTGGACTCCGAGGAGCGACCCGGAACAGGAGGAGACTCTGAGGATGAGGTTCTGGCTGAGCTACACAAGAGACAAGCAGAGCTCAAAGCTCTGAGCACTCACAACAAGGCCCGCAAGCAAGAGCTGCTCCGGTGAGAACACAGGACACACACTGACATGGAGATGTCAGCAAACCTTTAGCTGTAGATTGGCTGGGAAAAGCACAGACACAATCTAAATCCATTCAAATCTCCAGTGCAGTGAGTTATTATGGCAATCATCATAATGAACTTTTCTTCCGTCTATTGCTTCTGCCTCATAGGCTGGCGAAGGAGGAGATGCGTAAACAGGAACTGAGGCAGAGGGTCAGGGTGTCTGACAATGAGGTCATGGAGGGATTCCGGCGTATCATGGCAGCCAGGCAGAAGAAACGCACACCTACCAAGAAGGAGAAAGACCAGGCCTGGAAAGCACTGAAGGAGAGGGACAGCATCCTCAAGTTACTAGACGGATAGGGGAGGCAGTTGAGGGAGTGTTTTGGGTAGTCGGTGAAAGCGATATGTGGAGAAGCATTTTTTTCCATCCGTCGATTAACAAAGAGTAAACAGGTGTGTGGATATGGTCATGGGCTTGTTCCAGAGGCCTTAAACACAATCCCCGTATGACAGTTGTGTTCAGTCAGTGGATCTCAGTCAGTATCTGTAATGATGACGTATCAAACTGATGGCTGGAGGCCTGTATTTTTTGAGTAGGGGATATTTTTCTAGCATGTGTACTGTACGTTCAATAAAACTTGATTGAACATTTCATACAGTAGAATTAAGTATGGACCAGAGAATATCTTATTTGTTGTTTTTTTCTCACTTGAATTTTTATGTTGCTGTTTATTTTGTTTACCATTGTAGCACCATGAAAAACAATAACTATGAATGTTTGAATAAATCTGTATCATGAAAGAGAGCTTTTGCATTTATATCAGTTGACATAACTCAGTAGGGGAGGGTATACACCTAAGTGTCAGAGTATAGGCTGCTTTCTAATTCACTTTCCACATGGTTAGACTACATTAGTGTTGTTATCGACTAAAATGATATTTGATCAAGTAGACCAATTAATGTTTCTTGTGTTTCCCAGTTTTGTTTGTTTTACATCACGTCCTCAGTCAATATACATTATTCATTTGTTTTTTAAGTGAAACATGTCCCATCTGGGGTGTCTAGCAGCAGAGTGGCGCAGCCGAAGCGTGCTGGGCCCATAACCCAGAGGTTGATGGATCGAAACCGTCCTCTGCTACAGGCGAGCTTTCCTCTGCTACGAGCCTCAATGACTTCTGCCCCGTTGCACTCACCCCTATCATCATGAAGTGCTTCGAGAGGCTGGTCCTGGCTCACCTCAAGGCTAGACTTTCACCCTCACTGGACAAGCACCAGTTTGCCTACCGTGAGAACAGAAGCACAGAGGACGCCATCTCCTCAGCGCTACACTCCGCCCTCTCCCACCTTGATGAGAGCAACACCCACGTGAGAATGCTGTTTATCGACTTCAGCTCAGCATTCAACACCATCATCCCCTCCAAACTCTTCTCCAAACTTGGTGACCTTGTGGAAAACAAGGACCTTGCCATCAACCCCTCTGTCTGCAACTGGATTCTGGACTTTTTAACCAACAGACCCCAGTTTGTTAGGTTAGACCATCATCTGACCTCCTCCACCCTCACCCTGAACACCGGCGTCCCACAAGGCTGTGTGCTGAGCCCTCTTCTCTACTCCCTCTTCACCTACGACTGCACTCCGGTACATGGCACCAACACCATTATCAAGTTTGGAGATGACACAACGGTGATAGTCCTCATCAAGAATAACGATGAGTCGGCCTACAGAGAGGAGATCCAGCACCTGGCAGCGTGGTGCGCCGACAACAACCTGGCCCTCAACACTAAGAATACCAAGGAGCTCATCGTGGACTTCAGGAAGACTAAAGCTGGCGCGCACGCCCCCGTCCACATCATTGGGACGGAGGTCGAGCGAGTCACAAGCTTCAAATTCCTTGGTGTCCACATCTCAGATGACCTCACTTGGACCCTCAACACCCTCGTCACTGATCAAGAAGGCCCACCAGTGTCTCTTCTTCCTGAGGAGACTGAGGAAAGCACACCTGTCTCCTCAGATTCTGGTGAACTTCTACCGGTGCGCCATAGAAAGCATCCTCACCAACTGCATTACAGTTTGGAATGACAACTGCTCCGCCTCAGACCGGAAAGCACTGCAGAGGGTGGTGAAAACCACCCAACGCATCACCGGTACATCACTCCCTGCAATAGAGACCATCCATCGCAAGCGGTGACTGAGGAAGGCACACAATATCGTCAGGGACACCTCTCATCCCAACCATGGACTATTTTGCCCTCCTTCCCTCTGGGAGGCGCTACAGGAACCTCCGTTCCAAGTCAAGCAGGCTCAGGAACAGCTTCTTCCCCTCAGCTGTCATCTCTCTGAACTCTGTACCACGATGACAGCCCCCTCAACTATAGTCCATAGCATGTACATTAATGCTGTATATACCATATATATATATATATATATATATATATATACACAGTATATATATATATATATATATATACACATATATATATATATACAGTATATATATATGTATATTTATTTACACTTACCGTATACATATTTGCATATCTGAATATACCTGCATATACTTATTTTTTTTATACTTACCTGTTTTTATACCTGCATATAACCCACTTGCATACCTGTACATAATATATCTTGACCTGTACATATCCCCTACTAGTTATACTGCTGGCCAGTATGACTACTCCCATACCTGTACATATCGCTGTACATAATACCATAACTTTCTACATACACCTGATTTCTGTCATACTACTCAGTAGCACTCACTTAGATTCTCACTTATATTTTTTACCTTACTTAATCACCTGTACATTGTATATTTGCACTTACTGTTACATTTGCACTCTGGTTGGATGCCAAACTTCTTTTCGTTGTACTGTACTTTTGCTGTATAATGACAATAAATTTGAATCTAATCTAATGTAATATTTTCTACCCATTAGAGGGTGCTTGTGTTAACTTGCTCAACTGAAAACATTGAAACGACTGGTTTAGACCCAGTTTCTCTACCTACCTACCACAGAGTGGAGCTGCAGTGAGTGAACTCGACATTGACAAGCTCAGCCATTTTTGTTCACCGAAGACACTGACTGAACTGGCAACAGTCAAACCGAGAGATGGCTGTGGGAAGGCCTTGTGTTAGACAAAAACACAACAGGTGTTAAAAATGTTTTAAAATGACAAATAAATAGGTAAAAGCAATACTCGTTTGTAGTAGGACAAAAGTACATATATGACTTCTAAAATAAATTGAGTTTAGGGTTAGAGAGGGTTAGGGTTATAAGATTTCACCTTATTTTCTACCTCTATTTTCCATTTTCAATATGATATATTACAGGCAAGGTAGTGTAATGAAAACTCCAATCTAAGTAGAGTATGTGTGATGAACTCATGTAACCACTCATTCTTGTTTAGAAGTACTCTGTGATAAAAGAATGTTTAGCCTCTTGCAGCTTCCTGTAAGCTAGTTAGAGGCAACCATAACTTCTAACTGTTCCCATATTCTATCCAGAACACCTGTTTTCCCATGGTTTTCCTCTAGGGCAAAGTTAGAGTTGTTGTTGTATGACTACAAAACCACTGTGCTTTCTCTGTTCGGGGTCCATTTTCCATGACTTGACTGAGGAGGTGGACCTGACTGTCATGCCCTCTACTTCTACTGGGTAAATGTGGAGGTTGGTAGGCGGTGTGTGTGTGGCTGTCTCCCTCTGCTGGTGTGTGTGTGGGTGGTTCCGGTCCGCAGTCCAGGCTGGTGCTTGCATGCTGCCTGAGGAGCACACCAGAGTTCCATCAACTCATCAGCGAGGACTACTTCAACCCTGAGACGCCAGCCAGACACCGCCAGATCGTAAACTAACTAACCGCGTCAGTTACGCTTCCAGGCCGTTCTCAGTCTCATAAAGTTCTCAGTCTTGTCGTGTTCCTGACTAACCCTGTCTCTCCTTGTGATTCCAGCCGTGTATGATTCCTGCCTGCCTACGACAACTCCTGCTTGCCTCCAACTTAGACCCCCGCACGTCCCTGACTACCTCACTTGCTTGTGGCCCCGACCTCGGATTGTCTCCCCGCTTACTCAGTCTCTCTGGCTCCCCTGACCCCCTGCTACTCCCCCGTTTACCCCGTCTGCCTACGCCCCGGCCTGGAACTCTGACTACTCTCTTTTGCCTCAGCCCCTGTTTAGTATTTAGTTCAGTTCTCTTGTCTTTTGTTACTCTTTGGTTATTAAATCCTGTTTTACTTTTACTCTTGTGTCCTGGTCGTGTCTTGGGTCCACCTGTCTGTCTGGTCGTGACACTGACTGCATAACTGAAGCAACTATCTCATTCTCACAATTATTTTGAGCGTACAATTATTAATTTCCTTCACAATTTGGTGATGAGGATGGGATGACTGACTCCTTTATCTGATGGTTTCCATGATCATGATCGAGGTAAGCTGTGAACAGCACTGAACAGACCTGTTCAGTGAGCTCTATAATTAATATATAATAAATATAAATTATATTATACATATATTATCGGCATCATCATGGATCCCACCCTCTCCTTCAAGTCACACATTAACAACATCACCAAAACATCTTTCTTTCACCTCCGCAACATTGCACGACTCTGCCGCACCCTCTCCTCCACAGCCGCCGAAATACTCATCCACGCTTTCATCACCTCCAGACTGGATTACTGCAACAGCATCCTCTATGGTCTCCCTTCCACTCAGCTGCCCGGTTACTCACCCACTCCTGCTCCAGAGAACACATCACACCCATCCTCCAACACCTTCACTGGCTCCCCATGAATCCTCCTCATCACCTATAAAGCCCTCAATAACCTGGCACCCTCATACCTAACTGATCTCCTCCAGCGCCACTCCCCCACCCGTCGACTCCGCTCCGCCGATGCCAACCTTCTCACCCCCATCACCAAGACCAAGCACCGCACCTTGGGGGATAGAGCTTTTTCCACTGCTGCCCCAACCCTCTGGAACTCTGTCCCTCTCAACGTCCGGACCTCGGACTCACTCACCTCCTTCAAAACCAACCTCAAAACCCACCTCTTCAAAACAGCCTACAATATTGGACTTTGACCCTTAACACCATCTCTCTTTTTGTAATTTATTTGTACTTGTCATGTCTGTTTGCCTCCATGTTTTTGTCTGTTTTTTCCTCTGTAAAACGTCTTTGTGTACTATAGAAGCGCTATATAAAACTGATGCATTATTATTATTATTAATAAATTAAGCTTCAATTCCCAGATGGACAGCATTACAAGCCATCAGTAGTAAAGAGTTTCAAATGTCAGAGCCACAGTGTCCTGATAATGTTCTGGTGACCCTAGAATGAACACAGAACTACCAGCAACAAAATGACAGACGTAAGACCACACGAGAGGTCGAAGGGATTTTGTTTTACTTATCAGAAAGTAGAGGAGTACATGACAGAAAGGATGTGGTTCGCCAGAAAGAGGAAGCAGTGAGGTTTCCTGAAGAGGTGAGTTTCAGCCAACGACAGACGACGGGGAGCGACTCTGTTCTTCTGAAAGATTTGAGTCCAGGTGAAGGAAATGTCCAGTTTCTCTCAGAGAAGGGAGAGCCGAGCAGCCTATACTGGCAAGAGCACGGGCTGGTGTGTAGGGCTGAACCGTAGCCGGGAGGTACGCAGGCCTGTAAATACCAGGGTCTGAACAAACAGCCAGTGGAGGGAGGGCAGTGAGGTGCAACACAACTGAACTCAAAGTCATATTTTACTTTGTAAGAATATTTGGTTGCATGCTTACCTCTAATATAATGTCACGGTCACCACGAAGCTGTTCTTGATTTTGAAACCTTAGTACAAGAATTATCCTTCAAACACATAAGCAAACTGTGGTATTATTAACGGCAAGAACTACAACAGATTCCATGGCAGCAAACGTTGACGGTTGATGAATGCATTTCATTTTTAAGGTACACATTCCAACGGATTAAAAAAAAAAAACTTTCTTTCCCTTTAATTAGGAGTGTTGTTACCAATACTGGAGCATTTTTCCACGTACCAGGGGTAATAAGATCATGTGTATAGAAAGATATACTCAAGACACTGGTGAACGTCATTGTAGGCAATGACTCAGCATAACACTGACTGGAAGGGAAATGATGGTAGATGACAGGGGTTGCATGGATGAGGGAAATCAACATCACCTTGATTAAATTCTGTCACCTCTTTGTCATTTCCATTTTCTCCTTGTTTTATCAGTCTTAGAGGGCAAGATTAGGTGTCTATTCAATTCATATGCAAGCTATTTCACAAGGGACAGTTTAATCCCATGGAAACGAGAATTCTGCTGATTGCATTTTGTCTCATGTCTATAATCGTATGCTCTTGTGTTAATGTGACTCTCCCAGCTGCAAAGGAAAAGGCGGGATGTCCCCCGGAGAGTGAGGGAAGAAGTCACCTTTTGCATAATCCAACATCTCGTTTTTCATTTTTTGAAAGCAACCTGAGATGGTAAACCTGAGATGTGTAAGAAAAAAAAAACCCTCTTTACAAAACACATGGCACATCTGTTTACAGTTGCCCTTGAGGAAGAATATCTATATATGGCCATCCCTTTCAGCTTGTATGCCCACTCTGGACTCCATCAGGAAAAGAATGAAGCTATTGTTGGACTGGTATGATTAACGCATGGAATAAATGATCCAAATGTGTCAAGTAGTATCAGAGATAGACCACAGACTCCTACTAGGTAAACCTATGTTGTTGAAACTGGATCGTTTTCCTGTTAGTGTGAATAAAAAGTAAAAAATAGAATTGGTATGCTTCTGTGTAACATGAGACGTAGAAGAGGCAACTAAAATATAGATAAATATTGATTTACACACAGGGAGTTCTATGGGTCTGGGCAACAACATCATTTGTTGATTGTTGTGGATATGAACAGTCATCTCTGATGTTCATGTTTGAAGACAAACAAGCTTATTAATGCTAAAAGAGCAAAAGGCTGACTAGTTTGCATGCAATAACTTAATAATAACTTGGTAATAATAATGTGATGATAATACTACTACTAATAATAACAATAACAATAATAATGTGATAATAACTATAATAACATTAATAATAGTATGTTATTAATAATAATAATAATAATACATATATCATAACTCCACCACAGGACTGGTTTAGCTAATTAGCAGCAAAAAGGTTTTAATCCAGAATGGATTCATTTATACAAAAAAGAAGGCTGCAACATAAATAATGTTTCATATTGTAATTTGTGAAATGTTGTAGAGCACATTGTAACCTACAGGGATTGTTTTTATCCTCTATTGAAGGTGCAGTTAATTATGCAGGAAAGGAAATGGCTATCGTTTCTCTGCTCAATTAAATATAAGTTTAATACCATCAACACTCCTTGCAAAATAATCATACATAAACATACTGCACATATTTACTCTTTCTCTTTTTGGTCCACTTCAGGAAATTTGGGCATTTAAAAAAAACCTATGATTCTTTGCATCAGATCACTCTAATCTATATTATATTTTTTCATCCATTAGTTGATGGCATCGTATAGGTAGAATATAGAAATATGTTCACTGCAGTGTAAAGCAGTTAAGCAAGGAAATAGCTAAATAAATGTAACTCAAAAATCTGATTTCCACAACCTGAGCATCATGGAGACTAAACTATCATCCAAAAAGGAAAGTTTAGACTCCATAGTTCACTGTAAAAAAAACCCAACAACTTATGGTTTTGATATATATGAATGAGCATCAATATTCAGTGAAGAGCCCCGTTCCTCAAAGCGCTTATATATTGAATGCTTTGGGGGAAACTATCAGCACAAAGTCAGAGGAAAATCCATAGCTAGAAAAACATTTCCTGAGGTAGGTTAAATGACATCAAAAACTCTGACAATTTTCTTCATCCATCAGAACTTTTCTGGTTCTTGGGACAGTACTTCCTCTCAAACTGGGCTACATCAAACTTGCGAAGGCAGCCTTTGTAGTTCATGTAGCGGATCTTCCCAAAGACGGGTCTCTCTGCCCAACCCTGGTCATGGACCCCGCATATAGACCACATGCAACCTGTAGGACAGAAATGCCATGGAAGAACACAAATCTGTAAGGTATGTTTCCAAAAAGACATTATGGTGAATAAGTGCCGGTCTTGCGAGGGCAATTTAGCCTGTGCCTTACCAACAAAACCATTAGGATCCTGGCCATCCAGCTCATAGCGGTCATTAAGATAGAGGGCAATTGAGAGCGCCTCCTCTGGGGAGGAGGTCCACTCAAGAATCTTTTTGGCCCAGTACATCCTCAGGAAACCATGCATCTTCCCCTCAGTGACCATCTGGTACTAATGGAGAGATAATACATAGTGTAAAAGCTGCAGACAATGCATAACAGAGACTTACTTATTGCTTACATTAGGTACTGTGCATGATAAAGCACCAGGATGGTGAAGGTACCTTCAGTAAGAGGAATACATTGAGTTCTATTAACTGTTTTGGAGTACAGATTGTACCTGGGCTGCATTCCAGAGCTTGTCATGGGTCTTGGCATTCTCCAGCTGTTCATGGGTATAGATGTAAGGCCTGGGGTCTTTGGCATGGTCTTTCAAGGTCTTCTGTGCCCATTCATAAGCACCTGGAGGCGGCACAGAACATTACGGAGCATTATAAAGGGGAACTCAATCTGAGAACAAAGCCTGAGTCATGATGTGCATAATTTCAAACAAATCCCAATACTGAAATTAAGGTTTTTAATAAATTAAATTAACACAAAGTATTAAAAACAACTATATATACTAATGTTATGATTGTAATAAAAATAAAAATGGTTATAAAAATTCTTGGAAAAACAATGAAGTGAAATCCATTACAGTTTTGAACTGAGCAGAAACAAAAAACAACAACATGACAGTAACCATGCAAGGAAAAAAGAACTCAACTGACCTTTTACGCTGTCATATTTTTTGTTATAGAAGCAGAAGTTATCAGTGAGCTCCCTGCGTACCACCAGCTCTTCGATAAAGGAAGAGACGGACTGGTCGGCATTCCTCCCACCACTCTGCACCTGCAGCGCCACGCGCTGGGCCGACAACTGGCCTGGGGGGGGGTCCAACAGGGGATTGAAGGCAGGAAGGACAGAAAGTGGGAGCGAAGGTAGGGAAAACATAGGGAAGGAGGAAGACGGAAGGACGGTATGGAGAGGTAAAGACATAAGGATGCAAAAAGAAGGAGAGTGAAGGAGATAAAAGGAGGTGAAGAGGAAGGATAGAGGTACAGATACAGGTGGGAAACAGGGGAGAGAGAGGTTGTTAAGGGGTAAGTGGAGAACACAGGGTACCTAGACATTTTTGGCAATCAAATGAGATGACTTTTCCATGGCACTAAGTGTAAGTCATTAAGTGTTTTAATGACCAATATTTGTCAGTGGTGTTTTCACACTTGGTTAGTTTCAGCTAAGTTAGTTTCAGTTTTAAGTCTGGTTTTAAGTCTGGTTCCCACAGATTTCAGGCCATGTGTGAACGCTCCAAACGGAGTCAGAAACCTCTAAAGCGAACCAAATTGAAACCGTCTTGGTTCTGATTACAATTCCTTTCAAGTCCGCGGTGCAGCTCACTTTAAAGGTGCTATCAGTAAGATTGGCACTCCAAGTGTAGATGAGATGAGCTACAATAACAAACCAAAACAAGAAGTTGGCTTGTGCAGGCTGAGGCAAGGCAGGCAAAGTAAAATAAATACTAGAAAGTAGAGCGAAACAACGCCACTGAGGCACAATCAAAACAGAGAGAGAGGAGAAGCTTTCAGACGATCACCATTATACAATATCTTACCATACAGTGTGGTAATTCGACATTTTATTAGATTTTTCATTTATTACAGATAGCACCTTTAAATGTGCCTTGTGAACACAAAGCGCTCCTGGTTCACTTGTAATTACAATCGCCTTTTCCGCTGATGCGACGCGACATGACAAGCGCTCACACAAACAGACAACACTAGTCCAGATATGGAGTGAGACCACATGAAAGTACAACTGTCAACTACACACAAAAACACAAAGGTTTTTCTTCAGTTCGCTGTTAAAATTAAAGCTAGAGGTTCAATAGGAATAATTAATAATATGTTCATATGTTATTCATAATGGAATTAATAATATAATGAATCATTACATAAGCATTTACCCACAAATCAATGCATTAAGTGGTCTGAGTTCAAACTAAACAATAGTGTGAATGGAAAGTGGACTGAGACCCCTTTAGAGCTGAAGTGGACCAAAAAGAGAGCCGGTTCCTCTTTCAAGGTTTGGGACAGTGTAAATCCACTTCTGGGTTCACTTAAAAAGGACTGAATTTGGTTCTTTTAAAGCGGGTCATATGTGAAACGTGAGGACCCATGTTCAAGCTGCATTGTTTTGTCTGTGGTTGAATACAGTAGCTGACTTGAATGTCCTAGGATTGGAACAATTTCACATTTCATGTTTTTCCAGGTTGTCCAACACCATGGGAATCCTGCTCATATATATATAAAAAAAAAAAAAAACTCTACTAGGAAAAGGGCTTCGGTTGATGTTTGTTTTTCTTACTGACCAAAGCGGATCCAGGGGGAGAGCTGGCTGAGGGCAGCAGAGTTTGGGTCATTACGGTGGACGGCAAAGTGTTTGAGGCGCAGATCAATGAAGGACTCCAGCATGAGCGTCCCCGCAGCGGTGCCAGGCTTAGCCCACGCTACCTCTCCCACTGTTCTGTCAACCTGCAGGGAGCTCAGCGTTTTGGACCAGTCTATTGGCTATAAATGGGAAGAGAGGAGACAAGCGAAAAAGGTCAGAGATGGATCAAAGTCATCAGTGACGAGCTACAACAGGCTCTGGTGTACATACATCGTAAGAGGGGAATAACTTTAGAGCCTTTCATCTCCAGCGAACAGCTTTGTGAAGCTATAGGGAGCTCAAACCAGTGCAGCACATCCCAGTCACACGACTGCAGTGAAAGCTGACATCCCTGAGGCGGCAATGTCATTTTGAGAAGGAAGTTTTGAAAAGCACAGAAAAGTCTATGGTATATATTTTGTCATGAATCGTTTCAGAAAGGGGAATTGAATACCTGGAACACTGTTTGAAGGTTGAAAAAAAAACTTGTTGTAATGGTCTCACCTCAATTCAAAGCAGCTTGTAGGCTCCAAGATAGTTCACTTATGAAAATGTTTTCGTTTCCATTCTTGTTTGGAAATGAGTATTCCTTGAGCTATTTTGTCTTCCCATAACTGCATAGTTGAGTTGTCACATCTAGAAATCTTTTTCTTATGCCACCTTTCCATTAAATAAGCCCTTCTGGTATTATTTGGGTAACTTACGTTGGCAGTTCCAGCTGCAGTGTGGGGGTGTTTGTCTACCAGAGGAAACTCAGTAAGGAACTCTGGCAGAAGCTTGGTGATCTTTCCCCTGATGGTCCTGGCAGCGTATTCAAGCTTATTTGATGCTACCCAGCAAGGCACAACATTATGGGCATCAACCTATGGAAGGAAAACCAGATTGACCTTCGTGTGACATGGAATATATGCTGCCCATACTGGACATGAATAAAATGAGACTGTGTGAGGCAAGTGATGTCCTTTTTCTGGCCTAAAACTAATGGCATCTAACTGAACAATTGGTTAAACTCTAGCAGAACAAAGGTGGGAAAGCATGGAAAGCAAGAAATCTCCTTTAGAAGTGATCACCTTTTCTGAGGGAGAGTGTTTACCTGCATGAGGGGTATGTCATCTGGAAGGTTCTTTTGGACGTCCTCCAGCCCCTGTAGAGGCTCCCTGAGAGGGGAGAAGTCTGTCACCACGGCCCCCAGACACCGGTCCGACACAAACCCTGGCAGCACCTCACCTGCTGCACCGTGGAGCAAGTGGAACTGTATGTCTAGGGCTCTGCATTCCTATGAGGTAGGGGCAAGAGTTTAATTAAGAGTTTTGAGTAAGAGTTTAAGGCTAAATGTGAAAAGACTAGGGTGTGGGTTCAGCTCCACTCATGCCTGCCTCACAAATCAATCATATAATCCCAAATGAATTGGCTGTGATGTGTGTATTGAATTTCCCTCTCATTTTTCATCATTATTTCCCCCCTGAAATGTCTAATAAAACTAATATAACTGGGTTTAAAGCCCAATCATCTCAGTTCTGTGAACCAGATTGAATAAGACAATGTGGAAAAGGGTATCTCTCTATAATGAAAACCAAAGCCCATGCGTGATAAAGCCTTAAGTCTCTACCTTTGCAACTTCTTCCAGACCGTTTAGCATGAAACTATAATGCCGGAGAGTAGATAACTCTGATTTTGGGACGTCCAGACAAACACAGATGTGCAGGGGCAGGTTTTCTGCCAAAGCAAGCTGCTGAGCATGGATCAGCGCCCAGTTATCTACAAGAAAGGGAAAAAACAAAAACCATGTTTGAAATGGAGACCATCATGTCCTGTTGTTAATATTAATTGTTTCAGCATTTACCTTGAATTCTATGGTCCCTTAACATCCAGTAGAGAACACCGTCTGAGCCCTGCTTTATCTTGCGTGAGTCTGATATAAAACGAAGGCGCTTTTGGTTACATTTCAAATCCTTTTTCTCTCTTCTCTGCTTAGCCAGATGGTCCTGCAGCCAGCCCTCTGCTCTCTCCCTCTGCCCCTCTTTCAATGGGATCAGCTTCTGCTGCTTGCCACTGGGAGCGTCTGCATTGGTTGCCTTGCGTTTCCCGGCCGGCATGGTGGTTTGACTGCTAAATAACTTGCCCAAGAAGGTGAGCAGTAAGCAGGCCTTCTGTTTTTCGTGTATAACGAGCTTCAAGGTAAGCCTTGGTTCATAAGGGAAGATAAGCAATAGACGTGAATGAAGATGAAAGAGGTCAAACACCGTTTTGGATTCCGACTGTCAAAGAAAAATACATACACGCATGCAGAAAAATACAGAAGAAAGGGTGAAATGCGCCACAGCAGACATCGCATAATCAAAGTACACCAGGACAAGGAGAGAATAGACTGACAGAAGATGTAACCCCTAAACTCCTACTGCCTATCATTCTCAGTGGTGCAACCTACCTCCTACAAGTACGATGAAACATCCAATGAATAGGCTACAAAGCACAGTAGAAAGTAACAGTAGCCCGAATAAGATCACGAAAGTAAAGCAAAGAACCCCCCATCTCAGCGTGTGATAACGTAAGCACATGTACACACGCAGACCCTCACACAAAACAGTGTTTACGTTTCGTAACGCACGTCACGGTTCCAGACTACACTTCCCACAATGCAAAGCCCCCCCGCGTTGCGCATGCGCCGCGGCGTTTGCGTTGCGTGGAGGGGAGGCTCCTCTTCTTCTGTGGTGCTAGCATAGCTCATAGGCAAAGGCTAGCAGGTCTGCAAAACAGCTAGAGCCGAGGTGCCGTGTGCTCATCTCATTTCTCCGTATAGTACATTTCTATTGCATATTTAAGCCATGAGCAAAAGTAGGTTTGCAGCAGGGCGGGGGAGAAAGCCAGTGGTGCCTGATAAGGTCGACATGTCATTAGGTAAGGCCTCGATGCCAAACCAACCTGCTACAGTTACTAAGCTACTACAGGATGTTATCGGAATTAGCAAGTTTACTAACCATGGCTGGGGGATTGTTTCAGCACTCCAAAATCCACTGACTTTCACTACCTAAATACATGTCTGTGGGACGTTCCGTCTCGCTTGTTTATTTTTTAACGCTTTCCTCATCTGTTGAATTTAACAGATGACATAATTCGCTTGAATAAAAAAGAGCAACAATCCAGAAGGAGACAGGCCGTGGGGAACCGGCCAGTAATGAAGAAAGGTCGTTTTTCCCAGGGAAAGGGCTTTGCATCCAGGGCTGGAGGGCCAGTCCAGCGAGGTGCGCTCAAAAGCTTTTGTATCTGTATTTTTATAACTTTTGTCAGAAAACTCTTCTTTACCCTTTTGTCAATCAAAACTGCTTACTTGGCTAAACACGTTGTCATCTGCATTACAGGGGGTGGTGTATCACGAGGGGTGACTAAGTTAAGAAACAGAAGGATCCTTCCCCCAGTGGGTCGACGACGGGGTCAAGGAGTCATCACTGGACTGGCGGCCAGGAGGCCAGCTGCCCTACTGAAAGGTCTCAGCCCACTGAACAGAACACCATTCACTCAGGTACTGCTGGATGTCCTACATACTAGGGCCAGACAGATGTATCAGCACACTTATTTTTGCATAATGAAAAGTTTAGCGATTATGAACAAATATTATCAATGGTGGTAGATCATGGCAAGTATTTTATTGTGACATTGATATAGAAACAAGAAACTCAAATTCAAGAGCAATAAAGCAAAATTCAAGAGCAAGGCAATTGCATGCCATTGTAGAAGGTCTATTGGCAAGTAAAGCAAGTAGTTGCTAATTCTGCTCAATGAAATGTCATATCTGATCCAGGAGTTCTGTATTTGTCAGGTCTTACAACTCAAAACTCCATTCATTAACTGGGTGCATTCTTCCACAAACAAACCAAAAATTATTATTTTGTTTACTATGCTCAAAATAAGGAAGCATCATCATTAAGCATTCCGTCAGTGATGGTGTGTCTGTAGTGGTGTCGGTTGTTTGACGTGCTGAGACCATTGTCTTGTTCTTCAGACTGCTGGATGACCAACTGTGCTCTGTGTAACTGTGCAACTCATAGGGGCAAACAATGTAATGTATGATAAACCAAAAGTAAGTGCTCATAGTTGTCATGCAAGTAGTGATTCTAATTCACCCAGATTACTAGGAATAATGTGGTCAATCGGATGCACCGTGTGCAAAGCTACTAGCTACCTGTTTAGTGTCCAGGCAGAGACATTAACCAGACTGACAAGTGGAACCGGAATCGCCACTCCAAACAGGAATCTGGACAGATGTGTACACTGGAGTGTAGGAAATTTGGTCGCGAACATCCCATCTTTCATTAAGAGGTTATGCTCTTGCCATTAAGCCAAACAGAACTGTAGATTGGTTAGGAGCGTGCAGGGATACAATGACTTGATGATCACCAGTGCCCTGTCTTCCTTTGAATCTGTAGAAGCAGATAAGAGGAGGGAGGACGCGAGAACATCCAAACTTTAGGAAATTCCGCCATTTAGTCCACCTGCATTAATGATCTATCATTTCACTAACCTTTTCAGAAACCAGGACAGAAAACGAGGCCTTTCATTCAACGCAGTGAAGCCCAGTACAGGAGGCCGGAGATACAAAGGAGGCCCTACAGACAGACAGACCTGCAGCGGGGCCAGAACGCAACAGCGTCTAGGAGACCATTTCAGCTGCGGAGACGGTGAGAACTGAAAAATGTGAACGTGGTCTTTGTAGCACATTAAAGTAAAACCTTTCATGTCCACCTCCAGTATTTGTTTCTGTTTTTGAGCTGTCTAGTATTGTCCTATTCCAGCCCCTGCTGCTATATCACTATCGATGCCATCGTCACCACCATCCATTTTTGAGAAATTAGTGATTTGTTTGCGCAGAATGTTAAAAATTTCGAGCTCCACCGTATCACATTCCAAGCTGCCATGGTTTTGCTTGTGTGTGATGTTCAGTTGCTAACCACACTGTTACCATTTGCATTTGGAGAAAACCTTAAGGGGGGGGGCAGGAAGTCAAATTGGTTAGTAGTTAGATTGTAGATACTAATTTGTGTGTCTCCATCACACAGACCCCTACCACCTGTCCAGCAGGCTCAGAGGGAGGCCCGACAGGCCACCTTCCTGTTCCGCAGAGGACTCAAGGTACATTATGTTCACCAGAGGGCCTCTGTGACATCTTGCTACCTGGGGTGTCATCATGCCTATTTATAGAACAGCAGATTCTGCTTTCAATAGTCCTGTGTCTTGAGTCCATCACCCAGGAATGTCTCAATGTATGTCAGGCATGTGTGCACACATAACTGGTTTATCCAAAAGTCGCTTTACTAATGTGAAAGTTAAATCCTACTGTCAATATTCCTCTGTGTTTGTTCTTCATCTTAAATGCCTCCATACTGCAGGTACACGCCCAGGTGCAGAAGCCAAATCAACACACTGCTCCAGTCAGAACTCGCCAGTGGGTATTCTTAGACCTTGTGTGTGTTTGTGTTTGTGTTTGTGTGTGTGAGAGAAAGATGTCTGGGGTGAGGAGAGACGTGAGTGAGGATGTGAAACGATTTAGAGGAGGTTGGGGGTTAGCACATTGTCTGTTGTGTTTGTGTCTCATGTATCCTAGATTTTCCTACAGTAATGAATCCTATGTAACCACCAGGTGGCGCACACCAACAAATGGCAGTGGAATCCTGACTGTTTCGATTGACAACCCCACAGCCAGAACACAGCCTGAGTAAATACTGCTGAACTTAACCCCTGCAGCACACAATATATGATGCGATGTCTTATTGGTCACTTAGGAAGGATATTCTTTTTTGTTTTGTAATCCGAATCATTTTTAATTGCTAGGCCTCCAACTGCTTGGTCCCTGCATCCCCCGACTGCCAGCGCTGCCCCTGTGAAGATGGAAGTGGTGGAGAAGAAACCGCCCAAAGGAGTGCCTCTCCAATTTGACATCAACAGTGTTGGGAAGCCGGTAAGAGCAAGAGCATTGGGTCCTGTGTGGGCAAACAAATCAGAACATTAACATCGTTACTCAAGTACTAACAGCTGCAAGTCCTCCATCATGGCTCCTTCCCAGATCTCTTTGATTGTCAAGAGTCCGCTGGGAGGACTTTGATGTGCCTCTGTGCTGTTATGGGTAGAATTTAAGAAGGTGTGGACGTGTGTAAATAGGATTTTGCTGACACGTAGCTTTTTTTTCCCCCCACAGCAGACTGCGATGACTCTCAACGAGCGATTCCGCATCCTGAAAGATCAGCGCACCGCCACGGCACAAAGCAATAAAGGCAGCCGATTTGTTACCGTGGGTTAGCAGGCGACAAACAAAAAAGGACAGTGCTTCTCGGAAGCCCCTTTGTTCTGCTCAGACCCACATAATGAAAAACCCACCTTTCTGATGAATGGAAAAGTGCTGACTGGGCTTGGAGGATCGCCATGGGAAAACGAAGTGCACAACTACACAATGTAAACTCCTGGGTGCGGTATTAATGGAAGACAATGGTTACTTATTTCTTCTTTTTGGTTATCATTATTAATATTGTATACAGCTGTTTGTCTTGTATTGTGAAGACCCTATGCTGGGATGAAAAGTAGTTTTTTTTTCTCTGGACATGGAAGTGTTGACACTAAATTAAATCACTACTTGGATGACATTTTTCTCGCCAGAAAGAGGACTGCTGTTTAGTTGCTAGGTTGGCACGTATATTTTCTCTCTCCCTTTTTGACATTTTTTAAAAGTTGTTTTGTAATGTTTGTTCAAATAAACAAATGTAATGTATTTCTCTTTCAAAATTTGGTATGCTTGATGTTGAGATTCAAGACAGTTCTGCTCCAAACCTCAGTTTTCAGATTTCCATCTTGCTGTCTTATGATCAAACAAGGCCATCTAGTGGTCAAATGGTTTATGTTCATAATTTTAAGTGCGCTCTGGGTAATTTTCCATAATTAAGACTGAACAGTGAGGCAGATAGAAACGAAACGAGTGCAAACGTTTCCTCTTTTAGGAGATATTTTCACTGAACATTTTTTGTCACTGCAAGTTTTGTATCGAAGTGCAGATTTCAGACATTTTGACACAAAAAGAACTTCTGACAGTGGAATCTCAATATTGCTTTTATTTAAATACATTAAAATTTGCAATGTAACAAAACTATTGGCATATGAAATTCAAACACCATTTAAATGAACAACACATGGCTCACTTCATTTTCTGTGGCTAGTGTCTGTAACACTAGGTTATTTTCTCTCTGCCAACTCAAACTCTTTGCTCCATGTCATTTTCCCCATTACATTGTTCACAGACTACTATCTTACAATAAGAGTGCTGAATAAAAATGAGGTAAGAAAGTGGTTTGAAGATTACAGATCATGCAGAACATGCTGAACAGCAACAAAATATTTTGTTGTGAAGGAAGAAGTAACAAAAAAACAAAAAAAAATGTGTGCATTTAAACATAATGAATTTACACAGCTTTGCATCTTTGGTTACAAAGTAGGTTGAATGATTTCACAGCTTTTTTCCCCTGCCCCCCTAACAAAAATTATTGGAAAAAACAAACAAACAAACATGAAAACAGGGAGGAGGGTTATGGCAACACAAATTGAATTTTAGATAAAGAAACTACCAACAGAATTGAAGTCTTCTTCATCAAACGCCTACTGCAAGTTTATGTTAAGATTGAATTTCAAGAGGTGGTAGACACCTTGCGAGGCTCTTTAAATACTTTACACCCTATACAAAACATGTACATTCACACTGGATCTTGACTTTTACTATGAATTGGCAATATCATTGTAAAATTTCAGTTAGTGTTACGCATCTGTCAGAATTTCTTTATCAATGACTACATTTTTAACTAATGTAATACATTTCCCCTCGGAAGTATGGCCAATTATTTGAAACACTGTCAAAGAAAAAGAGGAAATGGGGAATAAAGGCTATTGTTGATTTTTAAAACAGGTTTAATGACATTGTTCATTTATGAAAATAGCAGCCCTGTAATAAATAAAACATTAACAGTAGAACTCAAGACTGATGCAAGGGTTGGACTTGATGTAAAAGTAATGGCGGCGGTGGCGCTCCGAAAATAGACTCTCTCTCTCTCTCTCTCTCACTTCTTACTTTACAACATGAAAGAGCAAGGCTAAAAATACACCCCTTCACCCACTCAATTATCTCATTTAAAAAAATATCGCTCTCTTTGACAACCACTCCATTTGTCCCTAATGGGAACTGCACTCCTCCCCTTCCACACCAAGCCTTTGAGCTGGGTTCAGGTCAGGTCACAGGCCAGTTTGGCTCAAGCCTTGTCCAAGGAGCGACATCCAGTCCACAGGCTCTGACCCAGCAATAGACCAGTCCAGCACAGTGGCCAATAGAAAAGCCCCAATCTTCCTTGACACTCTCTCTTGCTATGCTATGCTTTCTCTCCATCTCTCTCTCTCTCTGGATGATTGCATTAACACTGGAAAGGCTCACAGTACACATGCATACGCACGCACATTCAAACAAATTCACACTCACTCGCTTGCTTTCTCTTCCACACGCACAGACACACACACACGTGCGCACGCACACACACAAAGCACTGTAACTTTGTTTGTGGTCAAGCTGGTGGCTAAGAAGACAAAGTTTTTTTTTTTTAATAATTTCACATATACTAATTGTAATACGTTGTAGAGAAGATGCTCTTCTTTTTTCTGCCCTCTAGAAAGCAGAGAGGGAGGATGTACTTCAAGCGGAGGTGACGTTGGGTTGCAGTTGCTGGCTGGGATCAAGCTGGGGCTGACTCTGGAGCTGCTGTGGTTTGGGGTGGTGCTGCAGCTGTGGGTGTGACTGGGGTAGGGGCTGGATTTGAAGCTGAAGCTGAGGCTGGCTCTGTGGCAGGGCCTGGAGCTGGAGCTGGGGCAGCGGCTGGGCCTGACTCAGTCCTTGCTGCGGCGGAGTGCTGCTGGAGCCGGTGGCCGACTGGGTCGGGAGCTGAGACAGCTGGTCGCTGTTGGCCAGAGATTTCAACACGGCGTTCTCCCTCTCTAACACAGAGTTCCTCTCGTACAGCTCCTTGATCTGCTCCTTTAAGACTTCCACCTCCTCGCGCACGGCGTACATCAGATGGCTTTTCACCAGGTCCTGGAGGAGAGAGGAGAGAGGGTGAGGCAGCGTGCTAACAGGTCACCATCAACATGTGGGATGGGACCAGAGGCCATGGCCTGTTTATGATGTTCTAATATGACATCAAGATGTCCCCTTGAGAAAGAACAAAGACAAGCTAGAGGCTACAGCCGTGCATGTCTTCATTCTAGTTGTGTACATAGCAGGCCAGTATGTTTACCCACAGACACAAGGGCGTTTAAGGAAATGTAAATGCCTTCTGGCTCAAAAAAGTTAAAGTATCAGAGTAACTGTGGGCATCAGAGCTGGACACGGCTCTGAAAAAGAAAGGTCAACCCAGAAGCCAAATTCTGACTTTTATTTGGAAAAAATAGTCCCTAACAATTAGTTATTTTATGTTATCATGTTTCCATTTCAATAATTACCTATTTAATATATTTTAGAAGTCAACAGGGGATAAAATGTGGCATTCATCTGAGGAGTTTGATCACTGGTAAATGGATTACTCACCATTGCCTGTTCAATCTTATTATCAATGGCAACAACACTGGTTCCAGAGGCACTGTAAAAAAATAAAAATAAATAAATGAATAAAAAAACATGATACGGTCATGTTACAATAATGCTAACAAAATTTGAGTCTCGGACAAGTTTGTGTTCAAGAGAAATACCAGTAATTCAACATCCAAAAACCTTTGAGCAAGAGGCATATTGTCCTGTGCTTTTCTCCATTATGTTCCTGCTTTCCCAAGCATGAGATTACAGAGCAGAAAACAGGAGAGAAAAACGCAAGACACTTTAAATTGCATTTCTTTAGACACAAATGTGAGTAGTGTGTCTGCCAAATGAATATCCTGAAAAATACAAAAGTCACAGAGATGATTGCTCAATTAGACTGCTCAGTCAAACTGGCTGTCATCAGTTCACCAGTGGAATCTAGGGCAAGGAATACCTCACCATTCTTGGTGACTCCATGTACATTATTACCAATCTAGGTCAGGTCACGGAGTTTACAGAACACTTACTAGTTAAGAGTTACACTTTATTCCAACTAATGCATCTTTTGTGAAACTGTAAAGGGAGGTCATTCATTCATGTAACAATGTAATGTACTAATTATTCCCCCATTAATTCAGCGCGGTATATAGGCAACGTTAAAGTTTTTAAGTTACACGTAAAAAAATTAATTAAAAAAAAGCTGATTTGAACAACAGGATAAACATTCAGAGCAACTCTATCAAACTTCTACAAACTAGACCTGCTTGATGTTTTGCACTAGACTTTTAAAAAAAAAAAAACAACAGGTAGGCGGTGACTTCGGTGAACAGGCAACCGAGAAGCATCATTTTACCTGCGGCGTCCCCTGCAGTAAAGCAGCGACCCGGCGGTCGCATAGCCCTGCGGGTACCCGGGGCAGCACGGTGCTTTGTAGGGAAACGTGTATCGCATGGCTGTGCGAGTAGGGCTGCTCCTTCATCGGTTAGCGGTAGACGGAAGGACACCGGAGCGAACCGGAGGCAACAAAGTAGGGCAAGTACAACCGCATTTAGAAAAATGAAACATGAGCCGAATAGTTGTAGAAGTCAAACGGACTGACATGTGGGCGGGGGGGCTGTTTCTATAAGGTATCCGCCCTCTTCTGTTCTTACAGCAGGAGGTGGCTGCATGTCCGGCTGGACGCCTCGTCCTCATACAGAGTCGCAAAAACCACATGCATCCGCAATTTTCACCTCCAACTATAAACAGTTAACGGGGAGGCCTCGGATAGGCCTAGGTGACGTTATAACCACGCACCGGGGTGCAGATATCCTTACAATTTAATAAAGTTTTTATTGCTATTCTACGTTTAAGACGAAACGGCATTTTATAATTACACTACGCCAACTATAAATCCATGCCAATTTTTCCAAGAAAATGTCTGTAGGGGAAAAATGCAATCTAGGACGTGTCAAGCCCCAGGAAAGGCCGATGCAATGCGAGGCAGAAATTGATTCTGCAAATGCTACTTGGAACGATCAAAAATGTCAGCATCTACATTTGGATAGTCTTTATACGCAGGATGCCCTAGAACAGTGGCTCTCAAAGTTGGAGACAGAAGCCCCCACAGGGTCAGAATGGTTTGTTTATTTGCGGGTGGGGGTGGGGTAGGGGAAATTAATGAAAGGTGAAAGTACAAATATTTCTTCCATAAAAAAATAATGTTATAGTAAATTATATTTCTTGTGATACAATAACTAGTTCGACTTCTAGGGCTTATTCCAATAACTAAAAAACTTTTTTTTTGAAAAGTTGAAAAACAAAATTCATTGGGTGATACACCCAACTCCCCACGTTGTGACTGGGGTTGGCGAGGGGGCATCACTTGGTCTTTTGGAGTTGCATGTTGAAAAGGCTGAGAACCTCTTCCAAGTGACAGCAATGCCACCGTGTGGCAGGTAGATGCATGTGCGTGCACACAAAACAAGACATGCCACTGACTAGAGTAGACCATAGACTCCTGAGCACAAAACATTCTGTTCCTACACCATGCAATTTAGCTGTCTGAGGCGAGCGGAAGCGCTCGCTAGATTGCCATCAGCAAGCACTGCCCTGTAAGGAATGTTCCCCATACCTCTGCTGCTAGGGAACACTGTCACTCCCATCTTGTGTCCTACAAACCTCTGCCTTTGATCACCCTGTCAGAAGACGATGCAAAGTGAAATCATATTATGTAATGAACACAATCAGGGTGAGATTAAATAAGATACAAATGTGCCACCTAGCAGACGCATCTATTAATTGCAAAAATAAAAAGGCCATACGAAACACAAAGAGCCCACGCAACAGACACATCCCCCATTTTGGGACCCCCCACTACACTAACCTAGTGGTTACATAAGCTAGGGGGAAAAAAAGGAGTGTAAACCTAAACTTCACCCTGTACCAAATGTGTGTTCAATTAAAGTGGGGCGTCTGCTATAGGTTTCCTGCCGACTGGGACTTTTCAACAGACTCGAGTCCAGAGGAATCTCTCACTACATAAAAAGACAGACATTAACTCTCCACGTTACACCCCTGTTGCTTTAGCAGTGGCTTCAGACGAAATAAAAGACAACACTATAGCCCACTGTCATTAAAATCACACTGTCAAAAAAAACCCCAAAAAAACAGGTCTACTGATTTTTTTGGCTGGATCGCAGCAGCGGGGCCAGCCCTATCAACACGAATGTTCGTGACTGACTGACTGACTGAAGAAGTTACAACATTCATTGTTTGCAGTCACGTGATTCTGATGACGCGCAAAATTCAGATGGAGGGCAGGAAGTGAAAAGCAGAATGGACTAAATGGAGGAAAGCCCGTACTATGCTAGTTTATAGATTACGAGAGAAAGTTATAAAGAGAAAATCACAACATATGTTGGACATGATCCTTATGTTATGAAGACATCTGCCCGCTAGCGACAAGGCTTTTGGCCACAATTTTGCACATCTAGGGGTGGGTGATACCACACATTTTTGTTTTGATCCGATACAAAGTATCAAAGAGGAGCGGTCTTGCAGCGCGCCGAGCGTGTGTGTTGTTTGACAGTGAGCGCACACAGCAGCAGCAGAGAAGCAAAGAGTGCATGAGCTAAGAAGCATGTTGACGTGCACAGGACATGATCTACACTCTTGTCGTGAAGATGACACCAGAAGGAAGCTTGCAGAGACAGTTTCTCTACTCAAACTAAAATTGAGAAAGAGAGAGACTGATCCATTTTCTTCTTTGGCATCAATCCTATCGACGCTAGAATCGATCTTCAAAACACGACGTAGTATCTGTAGTATCGATATTTTTGGTATCGATCCACCCACCTCTAACTGACCATACACAGTCCAGCCATATACTAGGTTTTGACCTAGTCTTGTTTAGCAACTTCAAAACTGTCTCTTAATAAAAAAGATGTTGTGCATTATATCTTTCCTCTATTATTATGAATATTATATTTTATTTTTGCAGACTTGGTATTGGGGATGATTTGGGGTTTTGTTTCCATATCGGCACCGTTGTGGTCCCCGTTTTGAGCCTGCTGCAGAGTTAAGCACTGAACCTATTCTTATTTTGATACTTTATTGAGAGATGCATATACCAATTCTCAACACTGGCCCCCTACTTTTTTGTATTTTCTTACCTATTTTAGGAGTGGTAGCAGTTTTCTTGTTGGTACTCGGCGGTTCACAAGTAAACAAAGACTTTGCAAATTATAAGTGACTGAATGAGGTACAGTGCACTTTTATTACCACTAGGATTGGACTGAGTGTGAGAGAGACAGCCCTACTAATGCTGCCAGTTCAGACATTGGGGACAGACAACAAGGAGTGTTAAACGTTTTAATTAAAGATGGCTGGGAAAGACAAGCAGAGAACCGCAAGAGAGATTTGACTGGTGGCTGAGAGGACAAATCAGGCTGAGAGCAGTACAGTAGGGCAGGTTGTTCTGTTTCCGAGGCCGGTTCCAGAGGCGTTTCCTCAAGATGATTCTGGAGGACGCCAACCAGGTACACTAGGTATTGTCTGGGACAGTATATATTTAGCAGCTCCTGTCATCCCTGAAATAGCGACCTGGGTCTTCCTCTCCTACTTGCCTGGCTATTTCAGGGACGACAGGAGCTGCTAAGCTGCTAAATATACACTGGCAGCAGGTGAATTGTTGCCCGCAACTCACGTGAGCAGGAGTAAGGGTCTCTGATGTCACAGTGCTTTTAGTAGGTCTGTGCATGCATATACAGCCTCATGTTGTAACCACTCATTGCCTTTCTTCAGTGCCAAACAAGAAAGAATTATGTGGGTCCACTTCCACTTCAGGTTTCAGAGGCGAGGAAACACTACTGAAACTTAAGCAAGGACTCAAAGGAGAGGAATACGAAAAACACAGCTGATGTTAGCGTTATCAATAGGACATGTGACGGGTTAGTGGTGGGTTCGTAACTATGGTGATGGGGCAAACAGCAATAAAGCAATGTGTGTGTGTGTGTGTGTGTGTGTGTGTGGGTATGATTTTCAAAGTACCCGGAGCCAAGACTTGGATGATAAACAGCAGTCGTATTTCAGAGTCAAAATGGATTAGATGAGCAAAGGCTGATGATGTTAAGCCATAGCACATTGGGAGATGACTCCTATTTTAGCTGCAAATGTATTACCTACATCGAAAAGTCAAACCTAGCCCAAGCCAAAATAGCAGCGTTGAATGGTCCATAATACGAGGCCATGTAGTGCCCTGAATAGATCTTCTAAGAACAACTGGCCCTGGGGGAGAGTCTGTAAACCACAGTGAGAGCGAGTGGTGCACTCCGGGGCTCAAGTGCAAGTTTGGCCATTTTAAACGCGTGATCTTGTTCAAGCCTCTAGATCTCGTGTCAAAGCCAAGAACTTGTTGTTGGAGCCGCTGACTTCAAAAACCTGTACTGAGTGCTTTCTCCTATGTTTTACCTACAGAAAAGACAAACAGAGTGAAAACCACCTGTATCGGTGAGCCAGAGCCCCAGAGGGCTAAGGGCTGGTCCGAGGTTAAGCAGAATGCTGCCGAGGGTCAGAGCTGCTCTTATCGTACCGCTGATAACGCAATAGACTCCTCCGCAAAGTTTACCTTGTGCAACAACAGGACAGAAGTTTACAGTGCCTGAGTTCAAGTTTGGTGTTCCCCATACAGTACTAGCTATAAAAACAAGTATGTTCATAAAAGTCCCATTAGCAGGAGATTTTACAGTCACAAAAAGCACAGGAAACCTGTAACAGTGTTGGGGGGAAAGGACCTGGAGATTAAATAGTTGTCATTCCTTGCCTCTGGCAAAACTGTTAGCATACCCAAATAGGTCTCCTCTGAGGTAGCTTCAGTCACAAAGTGAAAACAAAGCAATGTTTCTTCAACTCAGCCTGCCCCATAAAACAAGCTCAAAGCTCAAAAGGCAAGGCCTGACCACATGCCTGGGACTGCAGGTGGACAAGACGCATTTACTTTGACTTTCACACTTGCTTTTAACACACTTTAACACAATCATGAGATTACAGGACAAGCAGTGTCCTTCAAGTTTATTTGACTGAAAGTAGTTTAACGTCATAACAGGAGAAAGGTTTACAGAATAACCCGAAGATGCTGTCACGTATCTATTTTGGTGAGAATTTCACAGAAATAGATTCTGACATTATTCTGCATTAGCATTACATTTTCTGTAAAAATATCTGTTGCCTAACATTATGAGAAAGATTACAGATGTTTAAGCTTGCACGGCTGATTTTCTTCAACGTGTCATAGAATTGTATTTTTATTAACTCAAGACAAATTTAAAAACCATTAAACTGGAAAAAAATCTGGAGAAATCTGTAAGATTTCTACTTTTTTGCAGAATAATAAAAATAAGTATATTTTTCACAACTCATGCCGTGTGATAGCAAATGACAACACTTGCCTGCCTGGTGCATGATCACAAATAAGGATGAATAATGATAAACTGACCATTGTTAATGACTGAAGGCGCACCACCAAGACCTACCAATGACAGACATAACCCTGCTCATCTTTGCTGCCAAGGAAACAAAAGCAGCCCACAACACTGGCACTCAAAACAAGAAGTGATGCAGCGTGGCACTCAGACAGCAGTGAAACTCGTGCCATTTTGCTATACAGCCGCCTTCCACTGTGGGTGGAAATCACCTCAAGTCGCTCACTGAAGTGAACATAAAAGCAGCATAGCTCAACCATAGAACACAATCGCATAGTTTTGTGTTCTCAGGGAGACAACGTAGCGCACAGCGTTTTGATGTTTCAACATCTCAGTTAATAGGTGCCAACAGGTTAATCGACCCTACATGGGCATTATCTAAGCTGAGGCAAGGCAGCGAGTGGATTGTGGTATGACTGTGTGCAGTTCAACATTTCTCTAAAACAGTTTCATTTCCTGTCACTCGGATATGGTTTCATGTGCTTCCCTTTTCATTTTTCTAAAAAGGCATCTCGAAAATGTTCTGCCCTGTTCAAGGAACCCTCTCACTTTGGCTCTAGACAGTGAGGCCTCGTACCTTGCCACGTTTCTGCACGAGGGCCAGGGCAATAACCGTGGTCAAACACTCGGGCACTAAACCTACAATGCGTTGTTATTTATTTTTGACTAAAAATTACTTGGGAAACTGATGGCGCACAGACTGGTGGGAAACGGTGACTCAGATGAGCGATGATGCGCCAGGAAGTTGGCCCTTATTGAGGTTACTGCCGTTGAGGTCTTATGTCTCGTTGAGGTCTTATGTCTCGTTGAGGTCCTATGTCTCGTTGAGGTCTTATGTCTCGTTGAGGTCTTATGTCTCGTTGAGGTCTTATGTCTCGTTGAGGTCCTATGTCTCGTTGAGGTCTTATGTCTCGTTGAGGTCTAATGTCTCGTTGAGGTCTTATGTCTTGTTGAGGTCTTATGTCTCGGGGATACCAGTAGCATGCATGCACTCTTTATTCTCTTTGATCCACTTGGAGCTGAAAGCAACAAGTCGAGCATGTTAAGCCACACGGGGACGAAAAGAGAGTGAGAGAGAAAAGAGAGAAAGAGAGAGAAAAGAGAGCGAGAGGCTGTTGAGAAGTCTATTGGCCAAGACTGTTCTTGCTGCCAGGCTTTGTTTTCCAAATTCCATCCATGCACGTGGACTAAGCAAAGTTCGCCCCGCTACCGAACACTGCACGCACACACAGGTTATACACTCGCAGGTCTGTCCAGTCCAATCCAGTCCAGTACTGTACCTATCACTGTGGGCCTTTGAGTCCCTTAATCTGCTGCCAGACTGGAAGGCCTGGTAGAAAGCCTTGGAGGGGTTCCTGTGCCAACTAGATTCAGAGAAGGAAGGAAGGAAGGAAGGAAGGAAGGAAGGAAAGAAGGAAGGAAGGATGAAAGGAAGGAAGGAAGGAAGGAAGGACAAAAGAAAGAAAGAAAGAAAGAAAGAAAGAAAGAAAGAAAGAAAGAAAGAAAGAAAGAAAGAAAGAAAGAAAGAAAGAAAGAAAGAAAGAAAGAAAAAGTTGAAACGGTGAAAGACAAACTTGAGACTGCATCTCAAAAGTGTTCCCTTGAATCCTTTCCTTCACTTGTCTCCCCTCCTCGGAACATTTCTCCACTCAACACTATACTTCCCTACAGGTAACAAAGCTTGAAAAAAAACAAAAAACAAGAACAGACATTTAGTACAGCAGACATGGAGAACATTCAGGTACAGCAAAGCTACAGGAGGAGGGGAGAGGGAGCTGCGATCTGACAGGAACAAAAGGTACATCTTGAGCAGAGGAATGTATGTTCAACGGTGGGAACAGCTTAGTAAACTTAAAGAGCCCGCCTCAGGCCTTTCACGTATGTTGGCGATCACTCGCTCAGAGAAAGCAAACACTAGTACTATTCACAAATATTAGCACTCATGCTGAAACGGAAGCCATCTCACACATTAGGAAGCACATACTCATATAACCTCTGGTCTCTTTGTCTGCACATTGGAAACCGTCTCGGCTGTCGAGCGGTTTGTCGAGGCCTGCAGTATCCCTACGGTGCTGAAGGAGGTCTGGCTGGCTCAGATGGTTAGCATTACCTCCTATATGGCTGGCTACGGGGCCTTCCACGCCACAAGAACACTGTGTTCTATGGAAGGGGATGTATGTCGGGAAGGGGAGAGGAAACCCCCCCACAAACACACACACGCACTTCACCCCCCCTCCCACTCCAACTCATGTCACATAAAAAACGAACTATTCCGACTTCTCTCCAACAAACACACCAACATATATGCGTAGTGACATAAGCACAGTCATGCATAAGGAGAGACGTGCACAGAACCAGCAAGCCAATGCATGCCGAGTTGCACATCCATGCCCACGTATGCTCAGATACACACACACACACACACACACACAGTGAGGAGTTGATTTACAGCATGTGTGTGAATATTATAGCAGAGCCAAGGCTCCTTTCCTAGAAATCTCTGGCACAAACTCCCTTTGTCACATTACCTCATGACTAAACACTGTGTACAGACCCCCTCCTATGCCTCTGCTTAATTTTACTTCCCGGGCAAGGCTGCAAAAGCCTCAACACGCGCACACGTGTGCATGCACACACCCCCACAGACAACCTTTCTCTCTGTTTCTCTCTCTCTCTCGCTCCTGGATAGATCCAGAGCTCTGCACAGGGCAACATTTGGTTGAAGAAATCATTGAGCTCAGATGACTTGGATCCAGCAGCCCTCTTCGTGCATGAGGTCAGAACTGGAAGAGTCATCCTCCTCTGTTTTCGAGATGCACAGGCCCCGCTCTCAATGGCCCTCTTTGTAACGCTACACTGTAACGTGTCAATATCCATTGATGAAAGGCCGTCTTTGTAAACCAGCTCAAACTTGTCAATGTTTTAAAAACCTGGGGATGGAGAGAAGGAGTAGGGGGTGTAACGTAGACGCCTACATACACACAAGCAAGCAAAAGGTCTCATCTTTCGTCCTCTCCGACTCCCAGCCCAATAGTGCCCCAAAGCAAACGTATGACCCCGGCAGCAGACCAAAATAACCTTTTGATGCATTCTTGCTGGTTGATGTCAGGCAGACGTCTATCTGGAGCCCGGCACACTGGTTTCCTTCAGCATGCCTGAAGTGTGAGCCAGCCTGAGGTTGGATGTGTCAGTGGTTTGGTTTCAGGGTGCTGAACCCCTTAATGACCTTGCTAACTCACTAAAGCACGTGAAAAGCAACAGCAGCTTTTAAAAAAAAAAGAAAAAAGGGTGGAGGTGGGCTGAAGTTGAAGAGCTGGAAGAGAAGGTGGGGAGACAGCAAGGAGCAAAGCATGAGTAGACGAGAAATGAGGAGGCAATGGGGGTGGGGGTGGTGGGCAGACAGGAAAGAAGGTCAGAGGAAAGGTCACCGA
>OMKK01022301.1:0-14395 GCA_900302305.1 Polymixia japonica
GCTCTGATTGGTTGACAGTATTTCTGGTTCCCGCCCAGAACATCGCTGTTTCTGGCATGGATGGACAGCCAAATGTAAAATTGGTGAAGGACAAATGGAGGAGCCTCCGAAGCAGGTACATTACAACGTTGGCGCTACGTTAACTAACATCATATAACTAGCTAACGTTATGCTAAATTACATGGCTACCTGCTAGTCTAGTTAGCTTGTATTGTATCCATGGCGACTGTTGCCATGGCGACCCTGTGAGCGATTCGAGAGACGTGAGCCGGAGTATAAATGCTTATGAGACATGAGACGTGAGCCGGCGTCTCACGTCTCAGAGACGCGAGACGTGAGCCGGGAAGTATAAACTAGGCTTTACGGGGGGCAGGGGTGTCATACGTAACATCCTGAGCAGGTGCAGCTAGCTTAGCTAGCTATCTTAGCTTAGCATATCTTATTTTAGCTGTTACATAAGGGGATTCCCTCTGAGTGCACGTTCAAACTTTGTTTCATAATTTATGTAGAATTCAAAAACCCAATTGATATTGGTTTATAAATTAAATTAATTAATTACTATTCTGGTCAACAGCTTGCAAATTAGGCGGCGCTGATTGGGCACTGTGGCATATCGCAGCATCACGCACGTGGCACGCAGGCCTGCAGATTTACTATTTTTTTGGATGCCCAGGTTACGGGCATGTTTTATATCTCGACAAGTCCACTCTGTGCTGGAGGTTTCACGTTTCTTTGCATGCATTTGCATAGTAGACAGTGATTGGCTTTAGGATTTGTGACGTCCCAAATCTAGTTTGCCCGGGGTATGTTTGATTCTCAGATTTTACGAAAGTGCACAGACTTCTCCCCTTTCAGCAGAGGAATGTGAAAACACCTCTCTAGTGACAAACGTTGCACAGATACAAGTCAGTATAGTCACGTTAGACATATTAGGGGATATAAACATAAGAAAAACACATTTTTGAGTGGAGGGGATCTTTAATGTTATTGAAAAATCCAAAGCAGGGATATTAAATTACTTCTACAGCATACTAAATATATAAAATATATAATAAAGTATATAATAAATAATAAAGTCTGCATTCAATTTGCTGCTCTGTTCATTTCTATGTTTCCCATCTCTAAAAAGGTGCTGCTCACAGTGCTCAAGAAACTACAGTATATTCTATGACATGAACCATATCCACGGAGAGGCTGCAGTATTTGAAAAGCGATCGTTTTAACCTTCAAAATTGTTCCCCTTGACACTCAAAATGAATTTCACTGGACAGTGTCTGTGAAATTTGGGTAGCCAAATTTCTATCAAAATGTACCTGGTCCATTTCCATAAGAATCCCTACATTCACAACGGAATATCAGAGTTTGGGCCATGTCTGTGGAAATCATTAGACTTCTGACAAATGGTTGTCATAATGAAGGCTTGAACCTCTGTATTTCTGAGTTCTGCGAAAGTCAAGAGTGTTCGCTCAGGTATGTGCTGATTGGCTTTGCCTTTGCCTCACTCAGGGATGAGATCCAGATGTGCTAGTGTGTCTGTTATTGGAGAGGGAGAGGACACTCCAACTCTCCAGAGTGGGCACACTATGTCTCCCACTCACTCCAAATGTCTAATAATCATTTGCTGTGAAATATTAGGAGAGCCAAAACAAACCACTGGATGGAAAGGAATCCGATCGCCTGGGCGTTCTAACGATGGGGAGATTTGCTTTTCGAAAATAAACTACCACCTATCAGGAACTGATCCAGCCTCTTAACTGAGAAAAAAAAATCACAACTTGACTATAATGCTGTTGTTTATTTTTTATCAAGCTTTATGCAATGTCTCATCAAAACTTTGTTTGGAATGTCTTTGATTTGGGTATAGAAACATAACTATTAGGGTTTACATTCATTCATTCATCCATGTTTCTTTAATGAAATACTGCATTTAGAAACAATATTAAATACCATCAGTGGTATGAGTTGTGTACATGCCATTTTTAATTAGGTCACCATCCTACAGTGAATCCATTGTTACAATTACTGTAGCTGTGACATCCAGTGGATGAAAATTTAAACAATAGACCTTCAGTCTGGCCATTTTCACAAGAGCTGCCACCTAATACAACAGGCCAGGAAACAAAGGTCAGTTTATACCATTTGTGTTCATGGTTTCTTTTTTCTTTTTTTTTTAGTAAGCTCAGGAGCTTACATATTCATTCCAACCACAACTTGCAATATGCGTTTTGAAGGTAAAATAGCATTGAATAATCTCTCAATCTTTTAATTAATTTAATCAAGTAGGTTCCTGGAGGCGATGAGGTGAACCTGAGGTGAAAGCTTAAAATGAATCCCAATGTTTCTGGTTTCATTATTTTGAAATTGCAGTAGCTGTAAAGCAAAATGAGTCAAACCAAAGACATGAATACATTGATGTGTCAGTATGATCTCTGAGGATCATTTTCAATTAACTTATTGGTCAATTTGACCCATTTCAGTTTCTAATTAGAGTGAAATACACTGTTATCTCTGTGGCATTTTCTGACTTTTTCTCAATAAGGGCTGGACAGGATCTTGGCAAATATGTCAGTATTTTTTTAAACCTCCCCTTTGTCCTCGATGGTCAAAATACAGTTCTTACATAATATAATCTATGAACTGAATCCTGTTTTACCTCATTCTGCAACGAAATCTCTAGTTTACCAGCACAAGATTTAGGTAGCCATTTCCTCTACATACGGCCTTTGATTAACTGCCCAGGTCCGTCCATTGCCTCCACACATACATGCACTGACTGCAACGAGCACGAAACCGGGACCCACCACTGTTCCATAGCTATTTTTTGAGCTGATACAGTACCTGCATCCTGGTGCTGCACAAGGCCATTATTTTTAAGGCGGAAATTACATGTTATATATACATTTTAAACTAATATAAAATCAATTTTATATTATATATAACGATTTCCCTCATGACACGACGCGTGTTGTTTCATGTTGCGACGCGTCTAGCCAAGACAGACAGCTGTTTGTAAAGTTACTGCTCATATTGAATGCAACCGCCGAAATGAGCCAAACAACCTTCCTTTTGCGCCAGTACCGCCGGTGCAGAGGGGCATTGCTTCCGTCAGACGACCAGCATCACCGCTCTTTGCTTCCGTTCTGTGAATTTCTTTTTCCAAAAAAACAAAACAGACAGAAATAACGACTGGGGTGGGACTTTAATAAAATATGGACGCTCTGATATGTTGGGGAATGTCTGTGCTGATTCTGATGTTGTGAGTCCTTTTGACATGAGGACTTTTATATAAGTAGCTAACTGCAATAACCCAAAATAAATGTCTTTGATGCGTCTTATTTTTATGAAATGTATCTACAGTATATTATGAATGGTTCTGATTTAATGTTAGAATCGTCTTTCCCTCACACTTGAACACCCCCACTCTTACTACACACGCATAGACACACACCCAACTCCACACAAACACGCATGTTCTCAACCCTCCTTCTTTCTAAAAAAAAAAAAAACATACGTCACTGGATGTTTTATGAATATTAACTATTTTTAAGGGTTAGAACACACACACACACAAAGCCATTAAGTCAAATCCAATAATAACACGGTGTGACTAAAGGGAAAGCTGACAACATGAATGAAGTTATTGCAGCTTGCAGCTGCTGACGTGTGACTGCCCATTGGCCTTTGATCATTTTCTATAACATCACCGATTTGTCTACTTGCAATGACTATGTCCTGTGGCAGAAATAAACTAGCGATGGAATACAAATTGTAGTAATGTCAGCCTTTTTCTGGAGGAGGCTTGCAAAGCACTTGTCACTCCGGAGCGAGCTCGGCCAACTCTATCCCCAGTAACTGCAGCTGTCCTCCAGAAGGTTGAAGCTGTGTCATCCAGTCCCACGTCCAACCAACCTGCACTGGATACAGGTATTGGCAAAAAAACACAAGAGACGCCAGGGTGTTCCACACTGAAAGGCCATTAAAAAACTAACGTGAAAAGTGATACAGAGACACATCTGCAGAAAGCACATTATATTCTATTCATAGTGATGAGAGTAATAAACAGCCTAAGAGATCAGTGTCCATCTGGGGCGGCCTTTACAAAGAACAAACAGATACTCTGGAAGTGATCACGTTAATTTAACAGTGTTATTAAGTACTGATGGTTTATCCGAAATAAAACAGTGTGTGAAATATAAAAATTACAAATTCATTCTTTTTGGATGGTCAAGCAAGGTAAGAAAAATAGTGATTAATAGTGATTTTATCTGATTATTTGACTGTTTTGAACTCTGCAGGTCAGTTTGACCCAAAATATATGTCACAGATGTCATTTTTGTTCAACATAACAGGTGGGTTAAATGATCATTATACACTTCAAAAGTAAAACCCGCTAGAGGTATATTTCATATTAAAGAGGTATGTTTAATGGCATATTGTTGACCCTTCCAATCCTTGGGTCTCTTAGGGGTCAGAGCTCTGTTGGTATTCCCATGATTCCATTAGGCTATGCACAAACACTTTCATGTAATTCTTATAGAAATGACCAAATAGAGTGGTTTTATTAGATCAAAGAATCTGTTTAATAAAATAAATACAGTTCAACTCATTGACAGTACTACTGTCAGGAACTTGACATGTATAATAATGCAAGCATAATGGCTATAATAATGCATGCCTGATGACTATTATGCATACATAATGCTGTCTTGACACTGTCTTTTCACAGTCAGTTACACAATCATTGAAATCACTTGTAGAGGTTCTGGTTCCCAGCAGGACCACACAAAATGAGAACAACGTATGTTTACCTCTTACTCTAGAGTCAACAGAGATTTAGCGAATGACATGAAAACTGCCATTTATCACCAGAACAACCTCATTGCTCATGTAGTTGGATGGTTCAATTATTTTAGCAGCATGAGTTACCTCTCATTTGAAAATGCATATACACAGATTCCTAGGCATTAGTTGTGGCATAATAAATGTCCTGGACTCAATAAACAAATAATCACGCAGATATACATCAACGAAAAGGAATGAGAACATAATCTTTGCCTAAAATGTCCTTCAACGGCCATGTCTCTTTAACTGTTCATAATACAATGAGTGTGTAACCACTGAGTTTGGATCATAACAGTAAATATGTCTGGTGCTTGATTAGTCCTGAGTACTTTAATCGCCATGGGCTCTGGCATTCAAGAAACAGTTTTATTGGAATGTAATATGTCTGCCAAGTTGGATAAATAATTTGTGAGGCTAGGGCAAATTAACAGATCCATGGAGAGACCCTGTACAAATACACCTGGTCTAAACTGGTATTAATTGAAGGCAATATTGTCCATAGATCAAACTTCAAAGTATAGGAGAATAAGTGGCTCATGATGCTACCCTTCAACTTGTTTAGTGATGAAATGGTGACCCCCAGAGGAGAGATTCACATCGGTATACAGATGTAATGCATAAGCCTTCTGTTCATTTTTGACACTTACAGATAATGTGCATTATCTCATCTGATAACATAATGATAAAAAAATAAAATAAAAGCAGGGTTTGCTGAAAGGTTGATGCAATAATAAAACAAGAAGGAGGCAGACTTCTCTTTCTTATATAATCTTAATAATCATAATAATTATTATGATTATTATAAACTTTATTTATATAACACTTATCTTAAAGCAGTGTTAGGCATAAAAACAAAGATATAAGATATATATTAAAAGGAAAAAGGGTTTTAAAAGAATAAAAACATTTAAGAAACACAAATGAAAAATAACATTACATGGAAGCAAAGGTTTTAAGGAGTGATTTAAAAGATCATAGTGATTTAACTAGCCTAAGTTCTGGCAGGGTGTTTCACAGTCTAGGAGCCCTAATGGCAGAAGTCACCCTTGGTCTCGAGTCTAGACTGTAGAACAGTCACAACAGCCCTGCTGAGGATCTCAGGCTGCTCATTAATTCATAGGGTAGTAAAAGATCTGCAATGTAGCTAGGGGCCAATCCTAGTACTGCTTTAAATGTGATCAGTAAAATCTGAAAATTAATTGTAAACCTAATTGGTAGCCAGTTTAGTGAAGCTAGAATTGGGGTGATATGTTCTCTTCGTTTGGCACCAGTTATATAACCTGACACGCCAGATGGTCTGTTACACAGAACCATCCGAGAAGTCGTCCTTGGAAACTGTTTGGAAAAGGGCAGGCACTTTCAAAAAATACTTGGCAGGTGATTGGATGAACCATATGCCTATCACCGTCTATCACAGGCTAAACCATGCCCGTAGCTGCCAGTAGTTACTCATAGGACACTGATTGGTCCGAAAAGCCACAATCAAATTAACTTGAAGCCTGACAAGATGGATTCTCGTGATTGCGAATCTCGTGTGAACTCATGATCTCGCTAAACCAGGTGCCTTGCAAGATAACCAGTTAAAATCTTAGCAGTTGCATTCTGAACAAGGTGGAGGCGTGAGAGTGAGTTTTTACTGAGCCAGGAATAGAGAGTTACAGTAATCTAAAGGAGATAATTAAAAGCAGGGACGACCTTCTCTAAGTCAGCGGAGGATAGAAATTACTTGAATTTTCATATATTTCTTATTGTAATTGAGGAAAGCAGGACTCTACTACCCTCTTTACCTCTTCCTCAAATGTCAGATCACAAAAACATGAAACATCACTGGTTTCTGGCCACTGGCTTTATATTGGAGGCTACCAAGGACCAAATATCACATTTCATATTTAATATGTTGTATTTACTATTTTAGAGTTGCTTTCATTGAGTTGCAAGAAGTTCTGAGATATCCTGCATTTACTGTCTGCAAGGCAATTCTTGAGAGTGTTAATGCAATTGGAGAATTAACAGGAAGTATAACTGGTATAATCTGCATAATAATGGAAAGAGACACTATGCTTGTTTCCAAACAATGTTTCCGAGTGACAGCATATAGAGGAAGAAGATGAGCCTCCACATCTCATTCACAGAACAAGACGTGTCTTTGATTTTTAGTTGTGACAGCTGTGGTAGTCTGACCCAGAGGCAAGAGGCCCATCTTCTAGTTCTAGTAAGGTTCTGAGATTCAATGGCATAATCGAATACTATTATTATTATTATATTATTATTATTATTTTCTTCAGTAGGAGCTAAAGCTTGTCCACTGCGTCTGGGTTGCGGTGTGTATTTGTGCATGCAAAAGTGTGTGTGTGCACATTTGAGTGTTGTGTGTGTTTGCATGTAGGTGAGTGTGTATATTGGGCTGTGAGTGAGTGTATGTTCAGGACTGTAGCTCATGTGCCAGGGGGGCTGTCTTTTGTCTAACAGGAGCAGAGACGACTCTCTACTCCCCTGGAGAAATGTCTTCAACTTTGAGATGACTTGAGAGCTGAGAGGGAGAGACAGAAAGGCAAAGAGAGATATAAAGCAAGGGAGAGTGGGGGTGAGAGAGAAAGAGAATGAGAACAAAAATGACAGCTGAAGTTGTTTATTTTCAGGCAACGTTGAACCTTGTGTCAAGGCTTCACTTCCAGTTTCTCAACCTTTGAGGGGGCCACGTATAAACAGCACACTCAACTGACCAGAGCAGTAAACAAAGCCGGCAAAACAATGAGAAAACCTGTAAGACATAAAGAAAGACATTCACAACAGACTGGGAAAAGAGCCCTGGGAACACAACATGATATAACCAAGATGGCTAGGGGCAGGATTTCCCCCTTGAAGACACTAGGCGGTGATGCGACTTAGACAACTTGGTATACACAGTAGTCTCCTCACTCTCATCCTATTGGTATTCTCATAAATATTCATGACTCACCGTGGATCTATAGGTTGATATGGGCTGTCTTCAGTTCTTCATCAACCCCGTCTCAAGCCAATATTGGTTTACAGTTTAAGCATGAGGATTATAAATATGAATTGAGTGCAGGCGGAAAACAATAACTTATTTCTGAATTTAAACACATTATGAAGACAATTGTGCACTTCTAAGTTAGAAACTAAATTGCAAATATTACTCTTCCTGTCTTATCTATGCTCTATGATGATAATTCACACCCCCTGTATTGTTGCTTGTTAAACTCAGGAAGATGTTAGAAGCTACCAGCAACACATTTTTCAACTTTATGTGGAAACAATGGGATTGCAAAGAGAAATCATCCCTAACTCAATTAGTTTTTGCTGATCACAAGGGATGATAATAACTGGTCTGACTGAGAGAGCTAAGCTAAGATAGCTGACAGAATTTTGATCATGTGATGACAGAGCAGAGTAAGCAGAAAAAAAACAATAAAACACTGGAAAATTACCATCCATCCATCCATCCATCATCATCCGCTTATCCGGGGTCGGGTCGCGGGGGCAGCAGTTCCAACAGGGGACCCCAGACTTCCCTTTCCCGGGCCACATCGACCAGCTCCGACTGGGGGATCCCAGGCCAGTGTGGAAAATTACCATAACTGATAATAAAATGTTATATTTATGTATCTATCATTTTTTATTCTGAATCTAAATTCTTTGGGGGGAAAACCCTGCTTTTTTGCATGAAATGTTTAATTTGATGAATTCAATGCAAGCATAAGATCAAAGCATTGTTGTTAAAATGCAAACATTAGAAATGTTCTGCCTAAGTAGGATTGTTTAGGTAAAGTGAACTTTGAGAAAAACTAGGTCAAACCCTTGTATGTGGTTGGACCGTATGGTCAATGTGCGAAATTGTGGCCAAAGCCTTATCGGTAGAGGGCTTTTAATTTGAAACGGATACATCAGCCAATGGGGAAACTCCAACACTCGGCCGACCAATGGTGTAACTTCATCACTCAGTCAGTGAGTCAGTCAGTGAATCAGTCAGTCAATGTGGGACAGACATTGGCATTTATAAAAGTTTGAAAGAAAGAAATGCTAACAAGAGAGTGGTCAAAGATGTGCATGAATAAACGGCTATGGTTTATCAGTAGGCTTTAGTCCCATGTAATGTCAATATCTCACATTTTCTAAAAGTGAATAATTCTATAATAATTCTCTAAGTACAACGCTGTCTGTTTGAGTCAGTCAATGCACAAAGCTAGAATTTATATTTGCGTCAAAACTGAAGAATAGTAAAAGACTGAAGACTGATAAATCGAAGAGAACGCGTTGGTAAAGACAGTACTCAGATTCAGAAAGACTCCTTACTAGCTGGTCTTTTCGTATCACTAAATAAGAAGATGGCTCACATACCATCAATCTGTATCCGCTAAGGCGGAACCAAAAATGGTGGATCGCAGGTGGGATATTATCTCGCACATGCATACAACAGCTTAAAATTCAAATGTTCATGAATATTAATGTTAGTGATTTAGCAGGGTAGCCATAGATAATACGTACGACGGTTAATTCATGCAAGACCTTCATAAAAATGCATGACAGTACTACAGCACCATGGTGCATGTAAAAAAGTGGTTTGGGTTTTTACTAAATTAAAGACTCATACGGCTATGAGTGGCTTGCTAAGATCTTAAATATTACGCTGTTCGGCTAAATCAAATAAGCCTCTCACTGAAAAAGATATTGTACCGAATGTGAGATACTTTCATTGATTCCCAGTGAAGAAGAAGCGGTCTAGTCTGCTTAACAGGATGTTAGAGAGGACGGAAGTAGTCGGATGTAGTGTGTGTCGCTTCGCTTGTATACTTTCTATCTCTATGATTAACCGGCCAACCTCACTGCAGCTTGCAGGACGTAACGCTATCAGGGCTGGGGATTTGTCATACTTAGCTACGTTAACAGTTACAAACTACTAGAGGGACTGGTGGAGTAAATAGCATTCCGGCTGGAAGGAAAGAAACAGCGGAGATGTGTAATACGCTACAGCAGGGAATAGCGAACTGCCTGGCTGCAACAACTGACAGCTGTCATCGTACGTAGCTAGTTAGCTAGCTAGCTAAGCCAAAGGCTAACTAGTGTCTTCAGTCTTGTAGACTGGCTAGCTAGCTAGCTAGGCGGTCAAGTTTGGACAGCGGTGACTTCCGCATGGACATTATCTTATTCTTATGAAATATGTACATTACTTGATTTATCCTACTGACCTGTACGAACATCATGAGTTAAGTAACGTTAGCAAACAGTGTTTGCAATATTTTGAGGTCCAGCTAGCTAGCATTTAGCTGGATGCTAGCTAGCTGCGTTCATTCAATTATTTAAAACGTTAGCATAGCCAGCCTGCTGACACCACCACCAAGCACAATCCCAGGATTTGACGTTGTTGCAAGACTAATCGATTGGACACCGACTACGCATTGGATAACAGGCGAAAATGAAGAAATTTTTTGATTCTCGTCGGGAACTTGTGAGTTCTGGGCCTGGTTCTGGAGCGAGTGGAGGAGGCAGTGGTTCCGGCGGCGGTGGCAGTTTCATTGGACGTGTATTTACCATTGGACGTTATCAAGTGACCGTCGAGGAAATTGTCGCTGAGGGTAAACTATATCTTGCTATCGTGTGAATTATGCACATTCCACACACGCTTCAACTAGATGCGTGAAATACATCTCTCCCACATGGCTATAAAGACAAACAGAACAGTAAGAGACAGGCCCTTTTTGGAAGGGCTATGGCCTAACGTTAGGCAGCTATAACAAATAATGATTCCAACTTAATTTAAAAGGGCTTGACTTCATTAGTGGTCAAGTTGCATGGGACAACGCTATAGCAACTGTTGTAGCTATTGAAGCAGCTGTGAAAACCTCTGACAGCTGTAGACAAGTTGTCTGTGTCCCCGGTATGCCAGTTTGTCTTCATTCGCATGCAGTCTAGCCTAGTGCCAACTGCACTCTAACTATAGATCCAATTTGCTAGTCTATGTGCCACTAGAAGTGAAGAAAATATGCATTGCAATCTAAAAGTTTAAGAAGTATGGATGAGGGTGTGCCATATAGCAATGGTGATTTGCTGTATGGTACATCCTCATCCACACATCTTCAGCTAGAAGTAGCCAGATTCAAACGTTTGTTCAGGTTGCCATCTCATTACGTTATTGCATTCCATACCTAAAGGCTGGGAGGAACATGTTATGAGGCTATGCAGTAAGGAACCTGCACCATGCTGAGTCAGAGGGAGTGACAAATCAAAAATTCAAATTGCAACAGTTTTGATTAGGCTTAGTTTTTATTAAGTGATTTGTTTAATAGGGGAAAAGGGTATGTGGTTATATTATGTGGAGACTGATACTTAGAAAAAGATAACCTGCTGAGTTTTATATCTGGTTGGGGCCTTCACTTTTCTATACTGATCTGACAGATTAATCATTCAATGACTGACTAGTCTACAGGGAAGTGCGAAAAGTTTCCTGCTAATCATGCATTTTGATTACCTGAAGTGAAAAACGACAGTGTCTTGCAATAATTCCAAGATAAGCATTATGACACATTGATTTGACAGTTATTCTTTGTTAGTACAAGTTCCTATTTAACATTTTACCTCAAAATTGGTCATGTTCCAAACACTGTTGTTGTTTTTTTGTTTTTGTTTTTTTTGATTGAGGTAAGAGGTTACCTGCTGGTCGTCCACCACAAAGAGTGTGTGCCATGTTCTGTCAGCTAAGAGTGCCTGTTACTAAATAATGGATGGACATAGAGTGATTAATTCATTAGTAGTATCAATGGGCACCATCTGTTGGGCCACACCATGCCTATATCAATGGGATATCTATCCACCTTCACTTCCTGACTTATGTGCTTATGTTTCCTATACAAACTGGAAGTTGTTCATTTATAGCCTACTTTCTTACATGAGAAGGGAAGAATTTAGTTTCTGTTTTCACCATCAGTTCTGGAAAATGTTAGACTTGATTTAGTCATTGTCTTGAAAGAAGCAACATTTGAGTGGTTGATAATGATAAAGCCTTGGTAGAAAGATTTTGCTGGCACTTTATAGCACCAGACTAATCTTTCTCCCAAATTGCACAACTCACATAAAATGGCAGTTGGAATGTTATTCTACCGATCATATTTTCTTGCCCTGGCAATGGACCTTTTCCTTGCGATGCTGACTCCATTGTGGCTAGGCCCATTTATTTAGATGTTTTTTGGTTGTAGCCTAGGGTATTTTTTGCTATCTACTAGGGGGCTATGTCATTTGGAAATGGTGTTTGTTTTGCTGTATATTGTCATTTTTGATCATCTCTGTAGAATGTAGCTGCTCTAAACATAGCTTCCATATACAGTCAAACACAGGTGAGAGGGGCATAGTCACAAGCAGCTTCTAGCCTATAGGTAAGCATTAATTGAGACAGGTGGGCCTGATTTAGATGTTTGTGGTTTGTTCTCATCCGTTAGTGTCGCAGGATTGTAAGTAACACAGCTTTCTATCAACAAGATGGGTTTTCTTTTAGTCGTGTAGAATTACTGCTGGTAACATTAGCCATCTCTGGAGCTGTATGGGTGGCATTGTAAGAGAGGATGGCTTCCCAGTTCCTGGTGCTAGACTTTCCAATGCAGGGTTCCAGTGAGTGTGCTGGATTAAAAACTAATGCCTCATTTGTAAAGAGCCCATGTTAATTTGTCTACAGTAGATGAGACAGTGGCAGTAGTATTTCCTTCTTAGTGCAGCATGGTGTAGTCTTGCAGTGAACATGATTGTAAACAATGTAGTAGCCGTGTGGATATTTATAGTAGGCTTAGGCCTATATGCCTCTTACATAAGTTCCATTGCACTGACAATTTGTGACCCAACGTTATACCATTCACTGCTTTCTCATGCTGACGACGCCTGAAGGTGTATTCTTGTGTGCATTTACTTCCTGCATGAGCTTGAGCGGTATTATCTAGACAGCCAGTTACGTCAAGGCAATGGCTATTTGTAGCTCTACTTACTGCTGTTAGGCCGTTCTGTCTGGTGAGAGTATAGACCACTGCTAGATGATGCTTAAGAAGGCTACTAATCTTTCTAATTTCTTACAGGCACCTCAGATTAGACAGTGCGACACAGCAGGGACTCGGCAGTGCGAGCCCTAAATCAGGTCTGGAGGGACCACACACTACTCCTTCTTGAGTGTTTGTCATGTGTGCATGCCCCTGCTGAGTATTCAGATTCAGGACGTGAGCATAGCCATCGTCAGTTTAATATCGTCAAAACAGAGCAACACCTCTCACCTCTCACATTAGTCTCCCGGTGGAATAACACATTAATTACTGCAGTAAACATCAGTATTATACCCATACTCTTTACCAGTGGCTGGTGGAATCTTAACTTGTGAAATTTCCAATCCAATTATGACTTAAGCAGCAGTATAATACGATATCATCAAGGACGACCGACCACCATTTTGTCACATAACACTGGAGAAACTGCCAAAACCTGCATTAAAAGGTCAAACCTAGGACTAATTCTGCATCGATGGTAAATGAGTGGTGTAGGTGGTCATTTTTTTATGGCAGTCCTAGCCTACTCTGTTTAATATGCCACGAGACAAAGCCCATTCAAGTATTATTCAAAACATGCTGCTGCCTCCCACTGTGCTCCATTCATTTCTTTCACCACACAGCTCACACTTAAGTAGCTCAAGGCAGTTCTAACCAAACCTCAAACAGAGCGGTCACGTGGAACTGTCCTTGGCTTAGTGATGCCAGCTGGATGACTCAGCCCAGTGCACGGCATTAGCACAAGCCTGGGAGAGGACGGACCTACCCGGAGGCCTCGGTGAAGCAGAGCTCTGGAGGTGCGTGCATGCGTGCCCGTGTTCATGTTAAAACGGTCAACGGGAACGCTGGTGCCTGGTGAGGGACCAAAGGCAAAGTAGACTTCTTTAACAGATGTATGTTGCACACGCTGCATGCTGCAGACTTAAATTCTAAAGAGACCCAGTTTGAGGTAAATTCCCTCAGATTAGTGAAAATTGGGGTGGTACTTGGTCTATTTTTGATGCACATCAATATAGTACAGTGGACATGGTCAGTCTTGTCAAGCAGACTGCCCACATAAATCAAGTCCGTATTCAACGCAGTGGAACCAAGAGTCTTGGCAATGCATCCAGCACTGTTACTGGACTGTTTACTCTACTTTGAAGAACACGAGAAGTAAATGCAATGGCAGTATAGCTTAACGCCTGAACATTGATGCATGTCTGTTCAAAAATACCTGTTTTATTTCATTGTGAGGTTGAGGGAAAAACAAGTCGTATGCTAGCAGCAACCCATGGATGTGCTTTGCGGCAGATGAACACGTGCATCTTTTGGTATCCCTTGTATGTCAAAACTGTGTCACCAAAGAAAGGACGATGAATTCAATCCCACTTTTTTATGTCCTGTGTCAGTTTCTCCACTACATGCATCCTTTCTTTCAGTATGACTGCTGACTCACACGGTGCTCTTTGAAACTCCTTTTATCATGGCACTAACCAGCTGTTCACTCAACACACATTCCATTGTGACACCTTTCT
>OMKK01022312.1:0-10669 GCA_900302305.1 Polymixia japonica
CTGACTACGGTTGATAGTGTTGAATAGTACTGACTACGGTTGATAGTGTTGAATAGTACTGACTGGTTAGCAGTGTTGAATAGTACTGACTGGTTAGCAGTGTTGAATAGTACTGACTACAGGGTTAAGTGTTGAATAGTACTGACTACAGGGTTAAGTGTTGAATAGTACTGACTACAGGGTTAAGTGTTGAATAGTACTGACTACAGGGTTAAGTGTTGAATAGTACTGACTACAGGGTTAAGTGTTGAATAGTACTGACTACAGGGTTAAGTGTTGAATAGTACTGACTACAGGGTTAAGTGTTGAATAGTACTGACTACAGGGTTAAGTGTTGAATAGTACTGACTACAGGGTTAAGTGTTGAATAGTACTGACTACAGGGTTAAGTGTTGAATAGTACTGACTACAGGGTTAAGTGTTGAATAGTACTGACTACAGGGTTAAGTGTTGAATAGTACTGACTACAGGGTTAAGTGTTGAATAGTACTGACTACAGGGTTAAGTGTTGAATAGTACTGACTACAGGGTTAACAGTGTTGGCTCATTAGATCAGCTGGTATGCCACTGTAAATCTGTGGGTGTGTATGCATTCGTGTGTGAAGATTAATGACAATTGATATGGTGATTATGAGCTCAATCAGGCACTCATACTCCCTGTCACGGGCACGCACATACACACTTACCACACACAAATGAACACATCGTCACGTCTCTGCACTGTTCACACACACTAATGGATGCTTAATGCTCAGGTCATGTAAACATTGTTTAACATCATTGTTTAAATATTAGACATAATGTCAGAACTGTGCAGTTAAGGCTCTAACAACTATACTACCCTACTGAGCTTAATATTTTTAATTTTCTATGTGGGGTATAGTAATCAATCTTGTGTGTTAGGTGATCAGGGGGCTGTTTTCACATGAGTAGATATTCACTATATTATGTGTCTGATGAAATGTTTCTTCACTGAGTTTCACAAATAGCAACACTGTGCAACACCACAGGTAACCAAGGAAACAGAGATGGAGAAACTGCTCTTCTAGTTTGCAATTCTGACACAAGGGGAGAGGGAAAAGGATGAAACAAGGGGCACCACCAGTAGGCTATATACAGTACATTCTCTTAATAGGTATTTTATAGCTGTATTACTTTGAAATGAAATCCTTCATGCATTTTGGGTCCAAATACATGTGTGTATTCATCTTGTTTATATTCTATTCTGTTTAGACTTCGAAATCCAATCCAATGCTAATGTATGCAAAATGAGTCACCCACGCAAAAGCCAGGTTCCAGTTCAAGCTTTTTTGTGTCCCAGGCAGGTCTGTGTAGCTGTGTCAAATGTCAAATGTCTGATGTTATTTGAGCTGCTCTGGCACAGTGCAAACCGTCCAGCAGCCCTGGGGGGACTTGAACAGCTGAACAGCTGGCAGCAAGACTTATGTTTTTTCTATGCACTTGTCACGTCGGACCTTTGGGATTTCGTGGTTTACACAAAGGCAGGAATCAAACTACTGTCCTCAAAGAGCATTCAAACAGATGTTCACACAGACAACAAAAATGAAACCGTCATATTTTTCTGGTATTGTCTTTGATGACGGTGCCACATAAATGACTAAGGTGGTAAAAGCAAAGGATTAAGCACTGTTCTGTATTTCTTGGAACAGAATGTCCCAATACAGTAAGCCTTTATCATTGAGGTTTAGAGAGATTGTAGATGGCAGGATGGGCAGCTGGACAGCTGGACAGGACACACAGCTGGACAGGACACACATATTTGGACACACTAGCAACCCTATGGGAAATCAGATCAAGGCTCTGAAGCGTATTGTCATTCCAGCCTTCTACTTCAATGCAGAGGAAGCTTGATCTGTTGGTGTTTGATGTCAACTTACGGGCCCCTCTATTATTCTTTTATTATTCATTTCTAGCAATCTGGCCCTTTCACTTCTAGTCCATCTCTCATCATTTTACTATTATATCACTAATAGCTTAATCAAGAAGACAGTATTATTCATATTTAAAGGTGCTATCAGTAAGATTGACATTCTAGCTTAGTGAGGTGAACGACAACAATGAACCACAACTAGAAGCACGGTGTTCCAGCCTGAGGGGAGGATCTGTTTGACGGGCTGTCAAAGCAAAACAAAGAGCAGAAAGTAGAAGGAAACAGCTCTACTGAGGCACAATCAAACCAGAGAGAGGGGAAGCTTTCAGACCATCATCATTATACTATGTCTTATGATACAATGTGGTCATTCGACTTTTTCATTTTAACATATAGCACCTTTAAGTGTAATTAATGAACAGAACTGAAGTCAGCATCAATAAATGTAGAACGTTTTCTGGTGATACTGTATCTGTGAAGTGGTTTGGCAGTCAGTCAATCTGTGGTGAGAGCCTGACAAATGTGTGGAAAAGTCTCACTTTATTTGAAATTGTGTGCACCATCCTATAGAGATACTGTATTAGCCAATGTAACAAGGCTCATCCTGATGACAAGTAATTCAGCTGGTGTACAACAGCAGAACAGGAAGCAGGTTCCCAGCAAGAGGCCAGCCCTCAATCAACCAGCACAGCCTGGGGCCAGTTCACAAGTCAGTGAGCTGATTGAGCAGATTATGTCTCTCGTGCATGTATTGCCGAGATGGCCATCGGAGAGGATAGTGTACATACTAACCCTATACATACACACACTGCACATCTTGAGCTCCAGGAGGTTCCACCAACAGCAATGATGCCACACCAGTAAAAGTATTATAAAATTGTTCAGGCTTACAGGATGAGAATGCACATGTGTGTTGTCACGCCATCCAGAAAGCTCTTGACACAATGTCTAATGATTGAAATGGGTACGTTAGAGTTTTTCAGTATGTTTTTGAGGATGCTACCTCATCCCTGTCATCTGGTTGGAGAAAGAGCCTATTGCCTTGGTCCCATCTTCATATCCATCTGATGCTGAGCACTCAGGAGACCTCCATCAAGGTCTTAGGCAACTCCAGGGAAGAACTAGCCAGTAAGTTACAAACTGTCTGGGCAGCCAGGTCACAAGGACAGCCTCAAGTCTACTTCTATTACTACTAATACTACTACTCCTGGAGTGTGGCATACAGGGAACTGGTGGTAGTAGGGGGTGGACAGTTACTTTTGGCTAATGGTGACACCATTGCTAGTTCTGACATCTAAGGTGTGTGTCTGACAGGAACTCAACACCACGTGACTGCTGCTAATGATGAATGCTTCTGAGGACATACACTGTGCTCAAAATAAAACCAGTCACCATGGCAACAGACCTCACATGCCTATATCTGTAGGCTATTATCTTTCTATGTCTCTCGCAGTTGTCAATATTTTGTTTGGTCAATTAAACTGTTAACATTTGGGCGTCACTGTCTGTACTAGTTCTTCTGCCATTGCTGTGTGTGACCGCTAACGGTATTAACTTACAAGCTTTTCCTTTCTGACATCATGGACTCCGAGCTCTATCACCATAGAAACTCCTTCCCTTTCAGTCCCTGTCCAGTTAGCCCAAATTAAATAAACTGTTCTATTCTGGCAGCAAATTTATGGAAATTAAGTTCTGTTGAAGTCATGCTCTTCTTATTCCAGTCTGGTCTAATAGATAGTTTAGACTGCTAGCTTTTCGTGATCTGTCTGTTATAGCTAATGGCTATGCCCACTCCCAGTTGTCAACCACCTGCAAGCCAATCAACTCAGACACTTTTCAGCTAAATGTTGGTATGATTTCAATCCTAGGTACCTCTTTTAATTAGCTGTGTATTGCTGTGCTGGATTCAGGTCTAGGTGAGGGCATGCACACAGAGCCCACCCTGTTGAGGGAGGTGGCTTTAGTCATGCCCTCGCTGCCCACAGTTGAGAGAGGGAAGCTTTCATAGCTTTCTGGTGGCCCGTTGCCACATTGACAGCGTTGCAGTGTTGACTTCAGCTCCCTCTGGAAGTTGCTGTTGAGGAAGCCATACACCACGGGATTGACGCAGGTGGAGGCCATTGCCGTTAGGTGGCAAGCGGAGAAGACGGCGTCGTGCTGGCAGGCGGGTAGGGCCTGGTGGTGCCAGTCAAACAGGGTGTTGAAGACATTGAGTGGCAGCCAGCACAGAGCAAAGGCCGCCACAATGGCTGCCAGCATGGCATTGATTCTCTGGGCTCCTCGGGTCTTCCTGCTGCGCTCCAACATGTCCCTGTACAACACAGCAGGACTCCTAATGTCATACAACGTGCCATGAAATATCATGCTTACCTTAAGGCAACATCTTGTGACAATTTAATGCAAAGATTTGGGGAATATTGTTTTCAGCTTGCATGATCATGTTGTAACATAGTAGGCTCTTTATGTTGCCTGTGTAACAGGTGCCTGTATAACACAGACATGCTGATACACAGTGGGTAATAGTGGCTCTATAGAATATATAAACTAAAAAGCTTGATGAGTGATTTAGGTGAAGTGTCCCTTGGAGACAAAGAGGAAAAAGTACAACTATGTGACCTGCGTCGTCTCAGGCGTAAGAAGATCCTGAGGTAGCAGAGCAGCACCAGCAGCAGAGGAAGGCAGTACTGGAAGAGCAGCAGAGAGGTCGTGTAGGCCAGGCGGTGCTTCTCTGATGGCCACAGCTCCATACAGATCAGGTGATCCCTGGGAGGAGAAAGACAAAGGTATACCGTGACGTCTACTGTGAAGAAAGAGAGAAAGACGTGACGTCTTGAGCCTGTCCGCAGGGATCCTAGATCTCCTCTCATGGGGTTTGTATGAGGAAGAGACTGGGCCTGTATAATGACATGCTCCCTATTATATATACTGTTTTTACTATGCAAACAATGTGTTCATGTTGCTGTATGAGGTTAACAAACCATGCTGTGATAGTATACATACTGTATCTTGTGATACTCTCCAGGACATAATTATAACAGCCTAAACATTGTCTCATGACTACATACAGTAAAAGATCCAGCCTTCTAGAGCCAATACTCTCACCCTAAACCATCTGCCTCAATGAATTGTCAACATAGACTCAAAGCAATTGGGAGAAAACATCTGAGTTATGGGTTCCTAATGGATCGCCACGTGCCTGTAATGATGCAGAAGGAGACACAAAGGCAAGCCAGATAGACAGAAAATAAAAGGGCACATACAAGCAAGTCAACATGCATACATACACGCCTGTAACCTGTAGATTATCCCTTACCTGAAGGGGTTGGCAGGCAGGCTGATGTTCTGGAAGGGGGCATCGGTGAGGATGTTGAAGGAGAGGAAGGGCAGGGAGATGAAGCAGGCCACCAGCCATGTCAGCCCTACAGCCAGGTAAGAGTGGCCAGCTGCAGGGGACCAGCCGGTGGGGTGGAGGATCAACTGGTGGCGCTCCAGAGCAATCAGCACCAGGGAGAAGATAGACACTGTCACTGACATGCATTGAACAAACGGAGTCACCTGGGCACAGAGAGGAAGACAAAAAACAATTTGGTAACAACATTGGAGGGGGATTCGTTGGGATCTCACTCACTGAGCACTAAATATTAATGTGTGTGTGTGTCCAGTCCACTCACCTTGCACAGGGCCTCTCCCAGCACCCAGCGATCCATCAGCGTGTATATAACAGTAACAGGCAGACATACCACACACATGAGGATGTCAGAGCAAGAAAGGTTGGCAATCAGAATGTTGGTGACGTTACGCAGCTCCTGTTGCCGAGCAATGATGAACACTAGGCCCGCGTTGCCTAGCAACCCAATCGCTATGACAGTACTGTAAGCCACAATCAAGAAAGTGGCTCCGCCCACTGAGGGGGGGCACTGAGTATTCTCTACCCAATCAGAGCCTCCCCAGCCACTGAGGGCGCTGCTGTTATTGGACATGGCAGAATTAGGTGGACGGAGACAGGGAAGAGGAAAGAGGTAGGAAGGTAAGAGGTGATGAGGAAGAGGCGTGTCAGGGAGCAGTGCTGGGGAGGACTGAGGCCCTGGAGCAGTTACAAGATCTCTCCCCCCCCAAGATCAAAGCACCCAGCTGGACAGGAATTGAGATGACAGAAGGAGGGAGGTGGAGGACTGACAGGAAATGGGAAGTAGCAGGTGAAAAGCGGTTTGGCTAATTAGGTTGTGGCTGTAAGATACTGTGTTATTATGAGTTTAGTAAAGAAGAGTATGTGTTAAGATGAGTTTGAAAAGAATGTTAAGTCCTCCACTTCTTCCACAGTTGGAGTCCGTGAGTGAAGTCAGCTCAGCTCCAAACTTTCCCTGCAAAATACAGAAAACAAGACATAAAAACACAGATAGTTGTGAAGGATACACTTGGATGAGATTGACTCTCATTGGAAAAGCTCTGATATATCTAGAGCTAAAGAGGAGCATACAATCTGACAGGAGAATTAAAGAGAGGAGATACTGTATATTCAATTCTCACCTATTTCTCTCTCATTCACTCGCTCTCTGTTTTCTGTTTGTTTTTTATTTCGGTATATATCTGTCCTCCCACCATTATCCCCTATGCTGCTGTTTCTGTTTCTCCCTCTCCATCTGCAGCTCTTTGTTTTATCTCTTCCTATTGTGTTCATTTTCCTTTGCAATTAGAGAGATAGAGAGCGAGAATAAAGCGAGATTTGCAATCTTGCACGGCCCCACCCCATGCCTTGCCATACATCATAAACATGCACCACCCCTGGGTTAATGGCTTGATTATACAGCCCCCTTCACCAGGAACACAATGAACATTAGTGGATCATATGATGAGATTAGGCGAAAGAGACAAATGGCTTATCTGTGCACTGTGCGTTTGTGTGTCTGTGTGTGTGTGTGTGTGTGTCTATGTGTGTTTGCACACACATGTACATGTTTTCCTGTATTTGCCTGCTTAGAAAAATAAAATGTTTCAATAGAAGTCTGAGACCCTAAGAGGCCACTTATTTCAGAGCTATGGAGCGTTCAGTGCACTTTCTTGTGAACAGACATCAGAGCAACTGAGCAGATGAAAATTGCTCCCAAGCTAAAAGTGGTAAAACCTAAAATCCCGGGCCTGACTCCAAAACCAGCTCACTAAAGATACCTCCTCCGAGGCACAGATTGGCGTTTAACACATATGCAAAACGTCAATCATGCACAAGCACATGCATCCATGCGCACCCCACGTGTTTTTAACACGCATACAGGAGTGCACAAACATAGATATGACAAGCGCTAACACAAACCCCTCACATATGCGCCTACGCCTCTCTCTCCCCTACGCTCTTAGACATCTCTCTCTCTCTCTGTTTCTTTTGTTCCTCAATCATCCGGTCCACACCTTCTCCTTGAGACTGTGATTTTATATCTTTTGAGTAAACTGTTTAATTAAGATGGCTTATGAACAGCCAGTCTCCGTGGTTTAATCACTACATCACTACACCTTAGTGGTACGCTACACAATTCCTGATTACATCATTTATCAAGCCCTCACATTTGCATACGTATGGACTTATGTCTTGCTCTCTCTCTCTCTCTCTTTATCCCACTCAGACAGTCTCTATGGGCCAAGAGGAACCAGGCTGGCAAAGGACAAGACAGACTCCCAGGTGCTATCGAACATCCAGACTGACTCACTGGTACAATATCCACCCGCTTATTATAACACTCTGTCTCTCCTCCTCTCTTTCTCCCGTAGAAACATGCATTCTTCTAATTTGTCTGTAATAATAATAACTGTTTAAAGGACTAGAACAGCTAGACACAGCACTCACTCAACCAGACAGTCTCACTGGTTTAAAAAAAACAAAACCCTTGACCTATTTGTCTGTCTATGAGCTGTATCTCTTCTGTCATTTCAGTTCTAACTCGTGTTGTAACTCGTGTTACGTAGGGACTACAGTGAAGGGACTTGATGATTAATGCTAAACTTTGCCATTCCCTAAGGTAGTATTAGTGTTCATCACTGTGTAGCTGTAATGCCAAGTGCCTTACTACAGATTTCCTTTTCACAGTACAGTCTTTATCTTCAGTCTGTCTCATCTGTCACTGTCACCAGTACAGCACTGGAAGTCAGTTGCACAGACTGAAGGACAGCCGTATCCACATATGCTGTGGAGTTCAAAGACTTATTTTTCAATAAATTCGTTTTGAAAACAAATTTCTTGTAGCATTGAAAGAGGGATTACAATGTAAAAATACAGCCCTCACTAAATGTCTAATCCCAAATTTAAAAAAAGAGTAGTCTTGACATGAAAAACTTAATTATGGCATTGGAAACATTTTTCAGTCTTAAATATATTTACAGCTGAGCTGTTGATACAACAACTGACAGGCTTGTCATAGCTTATTTTAAAATTCTAAATAAATGTCAAAAGATTACATTTTAAGATGACATTTGAAAGGATTAATTGAATAAAATTATCTGTAGATTCAGTTTACTATGATGGCAAGGAGTTTTACGGTTCATAATTTGACTATGAAGCTGTATAATCAATATACAATAGAGGAACCGTTGTTTTCTCAATACTGAAGATATTTCCATTAATAAGCAAGACAAGATATCATTTCATGCTGTATTTTACATCATTCTAAAAGTTAAACCACTCCCTGACACTAAAACCTTCAACTTGTATTTTCATGACAGCACTTTGTTGGAGTTCTAGCCAGCAATGTGACTATTGCTTCCTTCTCCTCTTTCTGTTCATCCCTTGTTCTAGAATGGCAAGTAACAAAAGAGTTTAAAACAAACTTCAACTGAAACAAAAATAATGGATGTAGACATTGGCATTATCAGACCCATTTTAAGGGGGCAGTGGCCTAATTAAAATTTACTGTACCCGCCCCAAATTATGTTTTTATCCATTAGTTTAGTTAGTATGATTACAGTTTGCTGGAAGTGGCTTCATGAAGAATGCAGATGATCGACCATAAGGTCATAGTTTAATCGGCACTAGGAACCTTCCGGTTACAGCCACCGCCACAATCTGCTGCAGGAATTGGCTACATGGTTGCATTCACCTTTCCTGACGCAAGCTTACCCATGATTCATAGCGGAAGCCAGTTTTGCTCTTCTGGTTGAACTGTGTGTTTACGCTTGCTTAGCTGTCATGGTTGCTGTAAAAGCCGGCTTTTAGCAAAAATGGACAAAAATCGGAGGTGGATACATAGTACGGATGTCATGTATCGTGAGTCATGAGGACCGTTCTGTAACTCACGGAGTGGGTAGATGACATGAAGCAATGGCCCGATGTTAGCTACATCAACATTGTTAATTACCTTGCGTTTTTTGAAGGTGTTGATGGCGAAGAATTACGTATTTACAAAAGCACAGAAGCATATAATTACCTAGCCTAGCATAGTAACAAAAAACAAAGAAGTACTGTTCAAGAAACATATCGACTTTATATTTCTGAAGGCAGCAGTAGAGCCCAGCCAGAGCGTCAATCAAGCTAATCGCGTGGGTAATGCTGAAGGACAGTAGAGTCGTGGAGACAGTCAGCTGCTTGTGTCGGGTTAAGTCATGTAGCCATGCAGCAGATATTCTGTGGAAGGTATTCATAAACCCAAATATCTTCTTTCTATTGTTTAAACATTGGAACAATTAAATATATTTACAAAGACACTAATTAATTGTGCTTTTATTACCAAAAAGGATATATGCTTATGTTCATGCTTAATAGTAAGTCAATAGTAAGTGGAGAAATGATGAAGATACTATTGACGTCATTATTGCAGGTGCAGAGTGTGGTGGTCAGTGGAAAGACAGGCCTTGCCTGTACAGCGGGAGAAATGCAGGAACATCAAAGAACCTTGAGCGTAGACGTCTGAGTCAGATTAACTTCAGGCACCACAAGGCAGAACAGCAATACGTGAACTGTAAGAATGTAGTGACTCAATCACTCCCAAATACACCACATCATCTGTCACAAAGACTTCAGAGACAGTGTGGACAAAGCCCCCATTCAACCACTTGTTGTCCTCATGAACACCTTTCTAGAAGTGTTCTAATGCCTCACCATCAGCAGAACAACCTAGCAGGAGAAACAGTGCAGTTGATGACAAGATTTTTCAGTTATAATCTCAGCTGTGCCTCATGCAAGACATTCTACCAGGCACGCGTTGACGTTCCTGACAGGCTCCACTAGAATTAGAAACAAGAGAGCAAAGTGCATCTGATTTGTGGCACAGTTGTAGGAAAATCAGATGTACAGCAAGTTCTGCAAAAAAGGTTCCAGTACATGCAGCCACAAGAAGTGACAAATTTCTATGTCAGCGCATATACCCCTCCTGTGACTAACTATGGTAAAGAAAAAAGTTAGAGCTTCCCATCAACTGAAAGAACAGGGCATGAGCATTACTCACAAGGGCGCTGTTGCAAGTGTCCAAGAACCATGGCTCTCTGCAAGTCCCGATGGGGTCATTGACTCATGTGTACTTCTAGAAATAAAATGTCCTGTGCCAACCCAGCCCTCACTCACTGACCAGCTTACTCAGAAATGTAGTGATATCAAACTAGTAGATGGAGAGCTGCAGAAAACTGGCAGCAGGGTTACATGTTACCTGTTACTGTAGCTGGATTTGCACGAGAATCCATCGTCAGGCTTCAGGTTAATTTGATTGTGGCCGAACTCCGTTTTTTCTGACCAATCAGTGTCCTATGAGGAACCACTGGCAGCTACGGGCGTGGTTTAAGGTGATGGTGATGATAGATGGT
>OMKK01022339.1:0-14095 GCA_900302305.1 Polymixia japonica
AATAGAATAGAATAGCAATCTGATAACATGTTTATAGACCTGTATCTGATATGAACCTTTAAACAGCTCATATTATACACACACATGTGCATGCATACCCCCACCACACACACGCACGTGCGCACGCACACGCACGCACGCACGCACGCACGCACGCACGCACGCACGCACGCACGCACGCACGCACGCACGCACGCACGCACACCACACACACACACACACCTCTTCAAATAGCTGTAGGCTGTATGTGTTGTCGTCGTCAGCAAAGTACACCACTCCCTGCTGGCTGTCTGCTCCTTGCTGGGCCCTTCTGTCCTCTCTGAGCCACCGTAGGCCCTCATTCCTCTGCTCCGCTCCACGAGGCTTCAGCCAACTAGGGTCACCCTGCGAGCAGGAGGTTTAGCACTTTCATATTGTGGTTTTTTACAGTTATAGAACATTAGTTTTAGTTACAGAGCATAACCGATTGTGTCCCTATGGGGAAACGGATTCTGTTGAACCAGTTCACATTGATATCTTGGATGAGGATGACCATACTTTCCTGTAGAAGGATTTCCTGGACCAAAATAAAATGCAACAATGCGTGTAGCCATGTAATGCCACACACTGTTAGGTAGTGTGTCAGTGTGTGTGTGTGTGTGTGTTTAAGCATATAGGGGTGTTTGCACTCGCAGACCTACATGCATAGCAGCTAATTTTCCACCCACCTCCTGCAGTTTGCGATCCTTGGGTGTTGGTGTGTGTAGGTGTGTGTATGTCAGGCCGCTCTTGGCCAGGAAGTCTGTCACCAGAGGCGTCTTATGGGGTGAGTCCTCAACCAGGATCCAGTGGAGCTGAGGGACATGGAGGAACGTCTGAGACAGACGAGTCAACTCGGCCTTCTGCACCAGCCTGCACGGAGACAGACAGGAAGAGTTGGAGTGTGTGTTTCAGAGAGAGAAGAGACGGAGACAGAAAGATGTGGGGAAGGATGGAAAGCCAGTTTGTGAGGGTTGTGAGAAAGAGAGAGAACACAAGAGTGGCCCGACCAAGTAGACAGAGAGAAACTGGGAAGGACTGGAAAGTGTGTGAATGAGAGAGAGACACGGAGACAGAGACAAGTCCAGGGTAGTAGGATTTTGGGCAGGGAGTGAAAAAAGGGCACAACACCAGGAGGTTTGTTTTCATTTTGGTCGGCAACAGAGACCAGGCACGTCTTACTGGAAAGATACTGGTCAACATGCATATGGGGCTAATGATGTACATAGCCCCATCCATTAATCTCATCCACATTTTTTTACAGGAGTAGATATGCAGGCATTTTTAAGCAGGCGAGTGACTGACTAAGTGAGCGAGCATGAGGACAAATGATATAGAAATCTGTCCGTCTGTGTCTCTACCTTGCATATGTCGGGGTGATGACAAAGATGGTAGGCAGCGAGGGCTTAAGCGGCTGGGGCAGTTTAGTTGTCTCTGTCTTCCTCATCTGCTCCTGAAGACGGTGTAGCTCCCCCCGCAGCCGTGAGATGGTACGGTCCTTGGGCATGTCATGCTCTGTGCAGTCGCAACGCTGACCTGTATGACATCGGGGACAATAAAAGTTAAAAATACAATAGAACAGAGGGTTTTCCCTCCCCATTTACTGCTCACGCTCATTCCTAACTAGAGGAAAGCGTGTAAATTCAAGGCAAGGCACCTGGTAAACTGTTGTGTGACCTAATTTCGTTTTATTTTAAGTTCTATTTTGCTCCTGTTTCTATATTTCTCTGCATGAGTGAGCAAATCCTCTTTTATTATAGGTTGGTGAGCTAGATTTGTAGCTCACTGGAGTGCATTTGGCTGCATTAAAAAAAAAAATAAAAAAAAAAAAAAATATATATATAATAAATAAATCACCCACAGCGCCGTATGTTAGGAATGATAGAAAAAGGTGTTTTAAATAAAGACTTTTTGTGTGGTCCCAGACCGTTTTCAACTACCGATCACACTAGTTTTTGTTAAGGCTGCCCACTTACCCAGCTGCATCAGGGCATAGATGAGGCCCATGAGGGAGACCATGAAATAAAGCACAAATACAGTCTTCAGCTTCAGCTTCATCCTCATTGCCACTGTACCCCAACTGGTTATAAATGGGAGAAATTATGACATGGAAAAAATATTACTGACAACAAATGTGATACACACCAGGGGTGTAGTACCCTTTGACCGTGGGTCAGCACAAGGCTGCCCAAAAATATGCCAACAAGTTAATAAAACAAACAGGCGCACAAAACATACAGACAAATATATCAAGTAAGTTAGATTATGTAGGATAAGTTATGTCAACTGGCTGATCCTGGACAGGCAAAGAGGTTGTCAGCTCAGTTTTCCTAGAGGACCCCCAGACACTGCATATCCTACAGAGGATTTGTATTGTTATTACATTTAGCATATTGTATTAGAAACATTCATAACGATTCAGAATTAACAATGCCTACAATGTTTGCTTTTCGTTTTTGATATCTCAATTAAAACGCAACATTTAACCCAACTAGCAGGCTAGCCATCATGATGTACAGTAACCTTAGTACCAAGAAACACATTAGTATTAATATTAACGTTATGTAGGAGGCTAACAGCAGATATCTGTCGAGGAACAGTTGGTGTGATAACAGGTTTAAAGAGACCAGTTCATGTCAATACTAGCTAGATGTTGGACTGGCTATTAGCTTCTACTTACTACTTGCCTCACGTCGTTAGACACTTACCAAGGGCAAGAAATCTGGGAAGGCAGAAACGTATAAAATACAAGCTTATACGTTCATGTCATTTTTGAAAGATGTGAGCAGAGCCACCTCGGTGCAAACACACGTCCATTCATTCAGCTAGCTAGCAACGTAGGACATTTCTTGCAGCAGGGTACCAACAACTTCCGGTTGCCGTGCAACAAACAAAGGAAACCCCAGAAATGGTTGTACAGACGGATATTAGTTCCACCTGCACTTGTTAAGAAATCTTATACAAATCTAATGTTAACCTTGACCCGTAATTTAAAGCCTAGTCAATTCATACCTAAGATAAAAACATGGCATTTTTCCATGGAAAGGTTTGTTCATGACACCGCTAAAGAATTATGTAAAATCATCAACAGTGGTTTATTTTATTTCCTTGGGAAAAAAAGTGTAGCCTGCATCATACAATGAAAAAGAAAACCAATGGCCATCCATCTAGAAGTCAAACAACTTTCCTTTATTTGTAACATACAAATAAAACACTGACAAGGCAGAAATGACTTATTTTTCCCTTTCATTGTCGGTTAAGCACAGGACTAGAACACTTACTCTCAGACATCGAGTTTTTTTTAAACGTCTTTTAAAAAAAAAAAAAAAAAAAAAAGTGTTTTACCTGTACAAGGCCAAAAAACTTGAAACTGAAAATGGATCTGCAACAGCTTTTTATATACACAGCGAAAAAGACAGAAAGGAATAGAAGGGAAGAGAGAAGGTGGGTTGGGGGAAGAAAATTAAAAATTTCAACATGACAGGTGAGGGTACACAACCTGTTATAAAATAAAAGTATGCAGTGACTTAAAATAAACTGGTCAAGTGGGTTTGTTTTTAAAGAAAATTGTTTCCACAAAAGCATTACCACTCCCAATGGTCCTTCCTTAAAACAAACCCTACTTGCTGTGTTGAATACTGCCCCTGAGCACAGTTCTAGGGCCAGTTCAGACCAAAAGTGTCATTTCAAGCAATATTTTACTTGCATGCACACGAGTGCCTCCATAGGAGCTCAGGAGGAGTCAACATCCAACATTTAGCTGCCTTGACTATCTGGCATTCAGGCTTTTTCCCCGGCTGTCACCATAGGTAGCTGCAAAGAGGTGAAATTATCCACTGAAAAGACCCTCGCACACAGAATAAAACAATCTAGCCCAGGTCTACTTTACTGTTTGTATATGTTACAAGCAGGATTTTAAACTGAAATGATGTTGGTAACTGCAGTCTACAGAGCAGTCGATATTGGCGAATGACAATTCATGAACTCCTAGAGAAGTATATACCCTTAAAAAAAAAAAAGACACGTTTTACCAAAGGTAAACATTTTTTCAAATATTATGGGGATAAAAAAAAACTGATCCTGGATCAGAGCAGAGGGGCAAACCAATGCAGCCTACATCCAACTGACAACATGGCTGTAAAGTAAAATGGAGGAGGTTTGTTTACATTTGAATAACCTGAGAGAGAGACTCGGTCAGTCAGTCGATATACTGTCGCTATTTACAATATCCTGTTATTGTTTTTGTAACCTATGCAATAAAAATGAACGATTGTACTTATCAGAAGTAAGTCTAGAGCTAAAACACACAAGCAAAATGTTGTTTAAAGTTTTTTTTCTATTAATTGTTGTTTTAACAAGCATGAAACACCTACATATCATCTTTGAGTACTCAATTGCTGGGTTAAAACGTCTTGTTGTTTCTACCCTGTTTGGAAACAACCAAAGACAGCTTTCATCTCTAGATGTGGGCGTGGCCACCCAGAAGCTTGTTGGAGCCAACTTCATCTTTGTTCCACTGCAAGACACTAGACAGAGATGAATTACGCACTGAGGTGTTTTGGCGAAACTGACTAATGTGCATTAACTTAAGTCAAATTTCAATACTGCGGGATTTCAATACCATTTCACATACTGCGGGAACAACCGTGCACCGATTTGAGTAAGATCTCAAGTCAGGCCTTAATAATGACACATAAAACATTCTGACCTAATGTACTTGTTTCCACATTAGTAGGGAGGAAGCTTTGTGGCCACAGCGATGAGGCAGGTTCAAAAGGCCCCTTCCTTAGCAGGGAGGTGGTTTAAGGAGACATAAACAGATGTGCGTCCCCTTATCTTGTGAGAAAGAAATAGCCTTTCCTCCCCACCAGACCTAATGTAAGATTTCAGCAAACTGACCACAGTCCAGTGGTGAAAGCGTCTGGTTTCCAGATAGGAGATTTAACCCAGCCCACTAGCACTCCAGACTGTCAAAATTACCCTGAAGGTTTTGTAAAAAGGTATGGAAATGACAAGGACCCAAGTGGCTGCTTAGTACTTTCTAGCTGACCTAGTATAAAGAGGATCTAAAATCCTAACCAAAGATCTGGATTGATTCCCCAAATGCATCTTGGAGTTAAGCTTATCTTTGTCCCATTGTTAGTCGGTAGACAGATGTACAGTCAAATAGGCAAGTGTGTGGACATTGGCACACCATGATGTTCAATGCAGACCCATAATAAAAAGCTGACAGTCTGTTTTTTGGCCTCATCTTCATCACTAAAAGGAGCCATAATACACTGCAGATGAAAAAAAAAAAAAAAGTACCAGTTTTGCCTCTGGCTCCAAGTCTCATCCCTACTGACTGTATGTACCAAGATGCTTTGAGGAATATGTCACCTGCACATTAACTTCACATTTCATTCAAACTCCCCCATTTCACATTAACCATGCACAGATGTTTACGGGAGATTTGTGTGAAATGTTAAAGCCGTGCTGTCAGAAGCACATGAGGATTTTAGCTTCCTAGGACCAGAGAAGGCAGAGCAGGATCCTGATTAAGACAATGAGCATTATTAAACAAACATTTTTAAACTTGTCATGCAAACTACTGATGGTGGGCCCAGAGTAGGGATGGGGGAGTTTAATCTCAATAAAAAGACCTTGAATACTCTGAAGATAACATCCATCCTCCCTCCTCACTACCTTCCATCCTCTAATAGCATTCATCAACTTTAAAGTAACGAGATTGAATGACAGCCGTGTAATGGAGAGGTGACGTATACTGATCCTTCTCATGGTAAATCAATATGATTTGCTCACGGTGACAAATGGGGAAGAGGGAGAGACGCAGGTTGATGCTTTTCCCCCAAACACAGCTAAAAGGAGAGTTGGCATCTGTTTGTTTGTTCCTCGGTACCAACAGGGAAGGAAGAGAGGAAAACGGATGGAGGGAGGCAGAATGCGGTTTTACAAAGGTGAAGGTAGCAGAAACAGGTACGCTGTCATCAGTGCTTTTAGGTATTAGAGGAACGAAGGTAGGAAGGAAAAACCAGGGGAAAGGCGAGGAAAGATGCGACGTCGCAGAGTTGAAACACGGCCCGGGGAAAACGTGTCGTCGGTATCTACAGGTATGGTGGGAGGGAGGAGACAGGAGGGAGGATGGCACGAAAAAGAGCGAAAGGAGGATACATTTCCACAAGCGGCGAAACATGGCCGATGGCGAGGTCGCGCTTAAGACGCCGGTTCATGAGGCGTGCCTCTGATGGGGAATACGGGTGAGGAGGTATGCAAATTGAACAGCTGTGTGAATATGAAAACTAGATAGAGGGAGAGCAGAAGTGAAGAGAGCATGACAGAGGAGAATGTGATCTTAGTCAGAGAGACGGTTCCCCCTAAGTGACGGGGACTTAAGAGAAGACGCCAAGTGGTGATAGTTCACTGTAAGTAATAGTACAGGCCAATGTGGTTGAAAAAAACAAAAACAAACAGTACAAATTGTTGGCGACTGCAGTGTTACACAAATAACTTTCAAGCTATGTGTAACTTACACGTACCAGGATGTGGTAATGTAGTACAGTACGCTACAGCACAGCAGGGGTTCTTGAATTATTTCAGGCTGCCAAAAAAATAAAATAAAAAAAATAATTCATCATTCACTAGAAGTTAATACTCTTGATGAGGTCCCATAAGAATCAGGCCCATGACTGCTTTTGGGTCCTGAGCCATAGTTTAAGAACCCCTGCAGAATAATTCAATACAGTGCAGTGCTAGGAGACGAGGGCAGGTCGTATGAGTTAGGAAGGTGGGTGCTGGAAAACAAGAGGGTGCAGCTTTTTAATGACTGGGAACTAGTAACAGCTGGTACTTGGGATTGGAGGGCGGAGAAAAGGGCGGTTTGGACATCGGACCAGGAAGTAGGAAAACAGGGGCTATGTCTGAAAGCTCACACTGCGTACTATCTACTAAACAGTATGCAGCAGGAATACACCAAAACTATCACCACATTAATCTCAAGCCATTATGCAACATCATCTGTAGCCAAGTATGGTGCGCTCCACCGTTCGGCTCATTTTTAAATGACTCTACGGGTGTTTTATCCTCCAAATGTTCTGAGCGGGTAAACTCAATACGCCTGCTAAATAGCAGGCAGCGTGAGCTTTCACACACAGCCATGAAAGTTGCTGGTTTTTTTAACCGATCGGTGGGCGGTTGTAGCCAATCAGTGGCAGCAGCCCCCGCAGTGCCCGCCTCCGTGGGTGTGTCCTGACGAGGCCTCGCCGTGTTTGGTCCGCCGGCTCAGGATCTCGTAGGAGCAGTCATCGCCGCAGCAACCGGACATGCTGGGCGAGGTGTCGTCGATCTCAAACCTAGAGCGACGGACAGGGGGATGGCATTAAAACAAGGATAGAATAAGACAGAAATAAAATAAATGGTTTTAAGGTGTCTATTCCCACTGGAGTCACCGCCCACCATGTTCTGTTCCTAGCAACACATAGTGACATTATAGACTTTAACAAGATAGAAATTCTTGACAGACCCATTTGTTAACTCTTGTAATGTGACTGCTTGTGGAAACTGTGATGTTGTATGTCACACAGCCCACTAGACCCCCTCTATCCATTCCTGATAAAACTCACAGCATTAACATGAAATTCTGTGAAAATTAGCTATAGAAAGTACATTTGTGCACATAAACATGCCTCTCCAAAGCTATAAGGGAACCAAGATGATGTAACGATGACAGATTTTATGATCCAATGATAACAAATAGGAGACTGTAACTAACTTGAAAATAACCAGACCCAGAATAAGTCAGAATCTACTTTACAATGCATTTTTCTTCTAGAATTATTTAGAATTCTAGATCTGGAAGAGTAGTTAACATTTATAATATTGCAGTACAAGTATGAGCAGGAATATATGAGTAACATTAGATTTGAAGGATGAAGTGAACAGTTCATGTACTCACTGTAGAGCTTCTCTGAAGAACTGATAAGCCCCATGGTTGTGTTTGAATACCGTCAACATCACTTTCTTCATCTGTGTACTGGAGAGACAAAAGGAGACAGAGAAAGTTGGAAAGCGAGATATTGTCTGATTCTTATACAACTTTGAGTTCTGCAACACGGCACATTTACGTAGGAGCTGCGATTACGTGAAACCCTGCAGTTTACTGGGCAGGAGTTACATTAGCAGAAGTCATATCTTGCTTGTCCCTGTAAAGCCTGGTTATCTAATTTTAGGATTCACTGTATCTATGTATATTGTCAATAGTCCTGGAGCAGAATTCCTGTTTTCCAACTAATATTCAGATGATTCTTGGACCAGAGAAATGCTCACAGATCCAGATGAAACTAGAATGATGTCAGGCTCTCTGCTTTCCTTCCTGCATATCCATCAGTAAATCTGATCGTCTGAGTCGTAGGGAGCATTGCCACATCATAAGCTTTTGTTTAAAACTCAGAGTTTTGCTAAGTGAAAATCATTCTGTTCCTTTGAATCTTATCCATTAGGAATTAGTGGTGGCTAAATGCTGGTCACGTTTCTATTAGCAGACGACCACATTATATTCCAGTTTCAACTGGTTGTAAGATGATTCTTAGGCCAAATACCATCTGACGTTCATATTTAAATCAATAAATGGTAGTTTTTACCTATTAGCGATGAGCTGTAATATCTGGATGAGGAACTTGCCCAGTCCTTTCCTTCGCACTCTGCTCTCCAGCTGTACCTCGTAACTGGAGATGTGACAGAACACGTTACATCAGTGTGAGGCTGGAATGATTGACAGGCATCAGAGTCTGTTAGCACATTGCTCTTCTTTTCCAATGCTGATTGGCATGTTGAGGTGAGCATGTTGGAAAATGTTTGGTATAAAATGTTCCAAAGGGAAATATTATTTTAAGCACAGCAAACAAAAGCTAAACTACTAGAGCAAAACCACGGCTTTAAATCCACAACTAATGGGGATTGGCATCTTACCAGTAAAGTACCTCCTCCCCACACTCCACGTCGAATCGGAAGTGAGAGAAGGCGACGGGGGCGGAGTCAGTGTCGCGGGCCAACAGGTACCACGCCCTCTCGTCCTTCATCTCCTCCCTCTTTTCTCTCTCCTTCCACCCCCACTCGCTCTGCTCATACCTACACAACCGCAGGATGAAAATGGCTCAGTTTGACCATAAACGACTCTTCACCCATCAGTACCACTAAGTTAAACAAACCTACTTCCAACTCATTTGCCAAATTGTCACACAAAACAAATTTTGTCAAAGTTAAAGATTAAATGGTAGCCATTTCTGTCCCTTCCTTCTTCTAGACGCCTCTCCATCTCTATCCTTTAACTGCTTCCTGTTCTCCTTCAACCTCTCTTCAATCTGTAAGGTCAAATTCATACTCGAAGAAGTGTTTCAATAGAACAGAATATAAGAGACTAGAATACTTACAGTGTCTGCATGTTGGATCTGGTGAGTTCGTAGGCCCACTCCACAGACAGGGGGTTGAGGGTCGACACCCTCTTACACTCTATCTGCAGGTTTAGCCTGGACACAAGGACAAGGCATAAGGTGAGTGTCTCTCATATACGCTCACAGACAAAGACAGACAGAGTTTTTGCCTCCATGTAGAGAAATACAGCAGAATGTATTTCATAGAAACTTGACATTACTGCGCTGTAGGCTTGTTAACATTGCATACCCATTTCTGTCGTACTTCTTGAAGACTGGGAAGGCCGCCAGTGGGTCATCAAGCTGTCAGAACATTAGCAAAACAGACATTCCATTTAAAAAAGGTCTAATGTTAATACGAACTGAACAAAATAACTGAAAATAACAGAATATTCAACACTCAAGGCTAAATGTAAGATTGCAGTACAACTCCTCCTGTTAAAACATTGTGGCCCCATGGTTTTGCTTACAGTGATTTATGTTTTTATTATCATTATTATTTTACTTTGGAATGTATTGTACAAGTATTTAAATAAAACACCATGTATGTGCACACTACATTTTGAAACAGGAGCGTAAAAAGGCTAGCGTTTTAAGTTGAAATTACCTGAGATTTTTTTCCTGGCATCTACAAATCAAATTCTTGAAGAAAATGTAGGGGTCACCCTAAACTTTACATGGTCCAATAAATCCTGGACTATATCTGACACCTGTGGGACCTCTGGGGACGGCTGGCACAGCCTCCGAAGACAAACAGGGCCAACACAGAATGACCAATTATCAGGCAGCTACTGTTATAAGTTAAATTATACAACAGGTAGCTTTAAATATAACATTGTTCAGTTATGATGGAGTGACGCTCCCACTCTGACTAGTGGCACTAGCTTAAAATCTGATCTGTCAATGGAAAAGCAAATAGTTAGAACAAGATTGAGCTATCAAAGCGTTTTGTTTGTATGTGCAGTATGTTTTCAGTTTGGGAAACCCTGTGAAGTCTAGAAAGTATTAGCTCAAGTTGGCTAGCTGACTAAGCTGGGACTAGAAACTGTCTCCGTTGTTCGGTCATTACTAAGGTTTGTAATTAGTAGTAAAGTAACATTTTCATGCATAAGAAGCACTGAGCTCCGTTGGCATCACTGAAGTGCCAATAATAAAAGTAAATACTCTCTTGTGTATTCTTTGCCCCTTACATCTAAAAATAACCACTTATTCATAGCAGGACCAAGTCAGAACCAACTCAAAATGCTCACAAAACAGCACTGAAAGCACTATTTGTGTATTTGAAACAAAAGACCAACCGATGATTCATCTCCACTGGCAACAAGATGGAATCACAGAAAATGTGCCTTTAGGAGAATTTCTGACATTCCTTCTCTGCTGGCAACTCTACACTGGACGTAGTAGAAAGGAGAGAGGATGGGCATAACTTAGACCCACACCCATGATGTTGCAAGTACACAACACACAGCACATTCTGCACAACCAAAGCGCATCCTATTTTGGGACAAGAATGGTGACACAGAAAATAAGTACGCCTGGCCAAGCCCTGCTCAGGCCTGTAGCGGAGGCCATTATCAGCTCTTGTCCGGAGTTGCACTCGAGGCAGATCTAATGAGACAAACCAGTGCTTATTGTTTTTCCAGATTAAAAATAATATTTGTTACTCGCCCCAATGCTTGGCCCTCTAGATCACCTTTCAATGCCTCCAGATGTGAAAACCCCCAGGTTGAGAAAAACTGCTCTGTAGCCTCATTGCCTGACTCTACTCAGTTCTCTCACCTTATTGGCTGCATCCACCTTTGCACAGACAGCGTCCATAGCTGCCCTTTCCTCCAGACGCCTGGCCTTCTTCTCCTTCGCTCTGTTGGACTTCCTCTGGACACAGGAAACAAGGGTTGGAAGGAAGGAAGGAAGGAAACGGGAAAGAGTGGAAGACAGGAATCAAGAGAGGACGATAAACAGGTGGAAAGGCGGGAGAAATGTGAAGAGGGAAAGGGGGAAGGCAGGAAGGCCGAGAGTGATGAGAGAGAGAGGAGACATGGAGGAGAGGGAGTGAGAGCGTCATGGAGGGAAAACACAGGAGATGTAGATGGGCAGGGAAAGGGATGGGCAGATAGAGGGAAAGAATAACGTGAAATCATTAATATCAATCTCATTAATTTACTGCTTCCTGTGTTTCCCCCCCAGAAGCCAGTTCTGTGATGATGTGCTCCATGGATGGATTTATATGAACTACTGCCAGGTGGATACCTCGTGACCCTAACCCAGGCTTGGCAGCCAGCCAGAAACAAGAGGGATCATAAGGACCCATTCATTTAATTACTTTGAGAACATTTTGTTGTTGTTCAATAAATCCTTTCTATCGCATGTGACAAATTAAATATCACATTCAGCATTTTTTTTTTCATTTAAATATTGACTGTAGAGTTAGTAAAACAAAAACGTTAGTAACAGTCCTGTTGACGACAGGTTAGCTAGCTAAGCTGCTTAGCAACACACAGTAAGAATAGATACAATGTCACTCAACTGTTCCAAGTATAATAAATTGAGACACTTCTAGAAGACCTAACATGTCTTTAAACAAATATGAATGTGTATGTTTTGGTTAAGTGGTATGCTTTAATCACAAAATAGGATTAAGCCCGTAGACAAAGGTCCAGGTGTCAAACAAGTTTCCACTGTGCATTAGAGCCACACACCATAGATGGTATAGATTTGCCATCAATTCAACCTCTGTTTCTAGGCATCTGATTTTGAAGAGGGATGAAAGGGCAATGGGCTTCCCCTTCTTAAAACCAATTATGTTGGTATGTATCTTGTTAACTAACATTTGTAGACTAAATCTAGAGAACAAGCAATATTCTCCCTTTTCAACCCTGGTTAAATTAATCCATTAATGCACATATATCTCCCTTTTAATGCCAATACTAATAGAGTACAAATTACAATGTGACCCCTTACTTTTATTGTTCAGTAAGATAGACAATTAGTTTTAAGTCACTGGACATTAGTGATTTGATTACTATTATTATCCATTAGAGAGACTGACAATCCTCTTCTCTGTGACAAAGGCAGAAAATCAAGTCATTGAGTTTATTTTGATCCTACATAAGCTCCAGTAAAACCAGTAGCTTTTAGTCCTGAAGTCCACATATAAACATGACATTACAGACATAACTAGCCAAGAACAGAACTAACCAACCACAATCATCAAGACAAGACAAGTGAACGAGGGCACAGTTTCAATAGTCATTCAGAATAAGTAGAAATAAAAAGCACACACACACACACTTGCATATATACACAACATTAGTATTTTTAACAACAATAATGCATGTGATTTTGACCTTTACACTAACATCAGTCTGTTTTGCATGCCCAAAATATCCCTTGTAAAGTCTTAAAACGGGTTTTACAGTTTCCTTGGAAGACCTTGTTTTGATTTTGGACATACATATACCATGTGACTCTTTGTATAGGGTTTTTGTATTGATGAAACTCTCTGATATTGGTATTGTATTTTAGCCTGGTCTTGGCCCGATAACGGTGTATCAGTAATTTAAATAAATTACGTCCAGGTTGTATCTTTTTATTGCAATGGAGAAAACACAAACCACAACAGTTGCTACAAGTAATATTGTTTTACTATACAGTGCATTTCCATGACAACTGATGACTTCCTGATTATTTCCTGTATTATTCCTGCTATATAATTATTAAAGTTTAAAGGATTATTTAAAATTATTTCAAGGAAAATGAGCCAACTTTGAAACATATGACAAATTGTTACACTCTGGATTAAGACACAGGTGTCTAAAGTTCACAGCATACCATTTTGTAAGTAGCATTAATGCAGTAACAGGTTTCAGATACTCCATGTGCTTACTATAACAGGATTACAATGAACTAAGGGTATAAAAGGTTGCGTGCAGCAATGGACAAGCAAGGGGTTGGGGGGGAAGTAGCCAAGTGCCTCCATTTAGCTCAGTCCAGTCCAGACAAGACCAGAAAAGGTAACAATTCTTGGGAGGAATGCACCCAAATGCGTTGGCCAACTAGAACCCAGAGAACTATCCCTGTACCATGCTGCACTAAGAGGCACAGGACAAGCTGGGACTCTGGAAACACGTGGATTGGTTTAACTGGAGTGAAAGTGGAGGATAAATTCGGTCTACTTAAAGAAAGTGGCTTAAGCATAATAGTTTAATAACCTAACTTAGCTTCACTGAACGGTTTCAGGGCCTGTTTCATGGTGACCGGGTACCCGCATCTAACCAGGTGGCAGCGGTCGTTGGCAAAAGAAATCAAACTGCCCTTGTTTGGTTCAATTTACAAAACACTTTGCTTAAATAAAATATGGGACACAAACACAAACGGCGTCAAAAAAATGGATTCCTTGGTGGCTAGCGAGCAAGCTAACTATGTCACGAATAACACAAGAATAATAACTATCAACCATACACCAAAACTGAAGCACACACTTAGGATTTGAGGTATAAAAAAACAACGATGTTGAACATGTTATAAAATGCAGCATGTATGATTAACCGAGCTAAACCAAGCTAACTGGATGGTTAGCATGCTGCCTGGAAGGCTAACCGGTGTTGTGCCGACATTTCACCCCCTGCCAGATTTCCACCCCCCCCCTTCGC
>OMKK01022340.1:9520-19823 GCA_900302305.1 Polymixia japonica
GGGGGAGGTTAGGGTCGGGTTAGGAGCGGTGGTGTGACATTGTGTCCATGTGAACGTTCATCTTCATCTCATTCTCAAGGATCTGCACAAGCTGCTGCATGGAGGGGAGGTGACCCGACTCCAGTTTGGACCACACTGGCACATCTACGAACACACAACACAAAATGAAACTCACTGTATTTGATTATGCTGCAACACAACCATAATAACATGAAACATAATCAAAATACCGTGAAATATCACTTAAAGTTGTTTAAAAGTAAAATATTTTTAAACAACAAAAGTACATGATTAGTTAGGTATATGTAGCAAGACGTTCTGGACAAATGCAAGGTAAAAGTATACTGTATAAATAAACAATGTTTTACTAGAATTTATGTTTATTTGTATGAATTATATGGAGGCTTATGATGGTAACAAATACCGCAAAAGACTACAAAATAGTGAAAAAATAAGATAAAAACAAACTCAAACAATGTGCGTTGTACTTGATACTACTTGATAGGCAATTGACTATAAATAAGACAACCACTTCTTGTAAAAGAACAACCAATTCAAATCAATCTACAGCCAGAGACCATTTTCAGCATTGCACCATATCAATGAGATAAAATATAAAGTTATACAATCTGCCTATATTGGAATAGGAGTCTCACCATTCAATGTGATCTCAAAAGCTCCTGTTGACATTAACTGGTTTTCGATCATATTGCTGAAGAAGAACACCATCATGCAGGCATATATCTGAAAGAATATAATCAAAAATAAGAATTTGAAACTTCAATACAAAAACTTTTTCTTTTCTTTAATTTGTTCAACTGGTAATGGTGCAGTTATTCTTTCCTGCATTGTGTTCAGTGAGGCACATGTATTAAAAAACATCTTCTGTCATCATTTTAAAGCAGCATACTGCAGCACTAGGGGGATAGACCCAGTTGAGCAAAGTTAAAGGCAACCGCACACACAAGGACAGATTGGATACAGTTGGACCCAGTCTATGTTAAGGCAAGTGGTGGTTTATATAAGTAAAGAGAAGCAGATGTATAGACAAAGACTAAAACAAATACATAATAATCAACAACTATGCAATGTAATTGTTAAACTCCTTTTAGCTGTCTCAGTCTACTGAGGAAAAGCAATGTAAGCCACTGGTCCGGGTCCTTGATTGCAAATAAATCATTGCGGGCGGTATTGGCCCCTTGTTGCCCTCGTTATTAACAATATTGATATCAGCAACCTAGAAGATAATAGCTGCTTGCTGAAACAATAAGAGAAAATGTAGAGAAACTTGTGTTGCTTTTTAAACACATTTATTGAAGTTTGTATTAACAGAAATGGACTTGTTCAGCTCCAAAAGTATCCACAGTGAGAACACAACAACACATCACAAATGTACCATGCTCACAACCCTGATTTAATCGCTAATGAAATCCCACAGGCCAAATGTGTGTTTGTTGGGGTTTACGCAAACATCTGTATTTGAGGCAAAGACTGCTCCTACTTTCCCGCTGCTACATTTACCAAATATCTGTGTGATGTGAACAGCAGTCAACTATATCATGCAAGTCCACAGTTCCATTACACTGGATTCTTAGAATGTTGACCCCACTTTTTCACATACAGTTACACTAGAAACCATGTGACACGTTTGGCATGTGACTAGAGTAGTACTGTCAGCTAGAGCTCCAGGAAAGCACTTACCTTATTCTCCTGGCCCCAGACCCAGATGCCCGGGGCTTGCATACCAAAGAGGGCAAACGGGTCCTTGCCGATGATAATGAGTCCAATCACCAGCAGCTTGAACATAGACAGGAAGGAAGCAACGTGTCTAAGGGAATAAAATGAGAAAAGGACTTCAATTATCATTCCTGGCTTCAATTATCAGCAAACAACCAAAAGTTAAAATGTGCACAGGTGGCCCTCTAACACAACTCCATGCCAAGCCCACTGGTAAATATGTCTTTGAGCCTTTGAACAAATTTGGAGCCTCATTGAAAAACGATTTGGTACCTCAATACCAACAGAGCATAGCGTGGCCCTCACTTCAACCAAAGCTACAGGTGTGTAGGATGGACAGGGTATTTAGGGCATGTCCCCATGTAATAGACCATGCTAATAACTTATACTCCAAATAATACTGATATTTATTCATTTGAACAATTTTTATTTTAATTATTCAGGGATATAAGAAAATGTCTATTGTAAATTAAGATTTGACTTGAGTAAAGGGAGTATGATACAATCATCCCCCAAACATTACTTTTATGGCCTAATGACCTAATCCCTGGTGTGTTTATTAGCAGTTCAACTCATGAGGACCTAGACTTATATGATCACGCCTTTAACTATAACACTTGGGACTATAACAGCAATAGGCACAAAATACTCCCCATGGATCAGGCTACGGCCTGGGTATTGCTTAGGCTTCGTTTCTTTAACAAATTAAAGTCAAAATCTAATCAAATCTATCTGAATATGGGGAAGAATAACAGGCATTCAGTGTTATACTTAGCTCAGTTAAAAGCATGAAACAATTGTTTTAAAATACATAGTTTCTTCACTGAACACTCAATCAATTCAATCAAAGCTTTCTTTATAAATTCTCAATGTCTGGCAATGTGTGCAAGTAACCCACATGGAAAACTAAATTAAGTTTAGATAGATATCAGTGACAAAACAACAAACACGGACAAATCCCGATTTGGTTCATGTGATAATCTCAACCCAAACATATAAACTGCTGTCACAGAATGTGATTTTGACTGTTTCTGACGGTTTCAAATGGGTTGAAAAATGCTCAGTTGCAGCAGGCATGTAAACATAGACAGCCTACCGATAGATGGGTAGAGGAAGGTAGTTCTCTCCTTCGATGCGGATGTCTGGGTACCGCTGGTACAAGGCCTGCGTGTACTCCTCAAACACCCGCTTGTACCCTCAGGAAATGCTGTGTGAAAAGGAACATGGGTTTAGAAAGAAAGGGGTGAGTCTGAGAACAGGAAGGAGCAAGATCGGGCACAATGATACAGTAGTCTTGGTTGCAAGACTGGATTCTGAACTCAACCTTGAGGTCACTGTGGAACATGCAAATTCCAATGTTATCTTTACGTCTACTGCGACTTTTCTTCTCAGTGGAAAGTTTTAGTGTTGGTGTACTAGTCCATGTGTCGTGAGAAAGAACGACCCACATCAGTGTTATCCACGTTCCCAGTTCAATCTAAACGCATGTATTTTACCAGTAAGAACGACTCATGCCTGCAAGATTTGGAGATCTAGTTTTACGTTCAAAGATTCATCGTGCACGACTCCCTGTGTTTTATTGCATTGTATAGCCAATGGAGGGTGTAGTCAAAAGAAATCAATCCGATTGGACACGATCCCTGAAACCCGTAACGTTAATCAGTTTCAGAAGCTTCTCCACACCATTTAAATTCGGATTCAAAAACACCATGTTCACTAAATACATTCCCCTCACACGAGCGCAGACAGACACAACCGTTTTTCGGGATTTGAAGTAATCCCATTCTTTAAAATGGATTTAAATGTTAATCCAACTGGCAGCTCGGCTCACAAACGTAAATCATTGGCTTTAACTCGCTCGTCTGACAGCGGAAACGGGGCCATGTTTCCTAAAAAACCAACCTAACGCGAACGTTAAAATGAGCGGCTAACATTACAGAACCTTGTGTTTCATGAGTGGAAAACTGTGTAGTTCGTTAATGCGAGGCCAGTGTGATTTAAAATCCTCATTACTGTTCATTATCTTGTACCTATATCAATGTTCGGCCTGGGCGGCGAGACGACCGTTGAGCGCAGCTAGCTTAGATGTTAGCCAGAGTTTAGCTGTCTTACTGCTGTTGCCAATCTTGCTTACCAGATTTGAAATTTCAGTAGGGGCCCCGTAGCAAACTGCATCTTCATCTTCTTCACCCCACTATTGTCAGCCGACGTGGCGCAATATAGCGAGAAAACTCCTAAGAAAAGGAGCGAACATCGTAACCACTTATTCGCCATTCCGTTTAGGTTTGCTTCCTCACTCGGTGCTCGTCATGACTATAGATGACCTCAAAGATGTTTGCTTTTAAAAAAAAAACAAGATGGCTCACAAGCCATTCGGCCTATGGGAACCCTTGTCCTAAGTGGAACCAAAAATGGTGGAGCGTAGGGCGGGGATGCACACAGCTGTCTAAAATTAATTTGTTCACGAATATTCATATTAGCCTTTTAGCATGGTAGCAATAGATAATACATACAACAACTAATTTATCTACAGCACCATACTACGCATGTGGGAAAAGGAACACCTGCTTAACAGAAGTGGGGGTTTTTTATTATTAATTTAAAGACGTGTCTAGCTCTCCTACCATAGCTTGCTAAGACCTTAAATGTTGTGCTGTTTGGCTAAATCAAATAAAGCCCTTCGCAGAAAAAAAAGATATTGGACTGAATGTGACACACTCTCATTGACTCCCAGTCAAAAAAGAAGCGGTGTACTCCTTTTAATGGAATTTTAAGAGAAGACGGAAGTAGCCGAATGTTGCCTGTGCATCTTGTTATTTGTCTTCTTCTTCTTTAATGTTTAATGGCGGTTGGCAAACCATCTAATCGGTGCATTACCGCCACCAACTGGACTGGAGTGTGGAACAAGAGATTATACAGGGGGAAATCAGTTTCTTTTAAAAACGTACTAATATGTTTCTTGCCTGCTGTTTTCCCCAAGAAACCTGACAATGTAAAATCATGGTGTTTTGCCTTCCTTTGGATCACTGCTACAGCACCATCAGCAGAGCTTATCACACAGTTCTGGGACTATCTGACCACGTTCTCATTCATCTGATTCTGGCATACAGGCAGAAACTTAAACTTTCTAAACCTGTTGTGTGGAGATCTAAGAGTTGGAGCAGCAGAGAAGCAGTGGAGGAATTGCGTGATTGCCTGGACAACACAGACTGGGACATTTTTAGGACTGCTCCAACAGCCTGGACGAATACACAGAGGCTGTGACTGCTACATCAACTTCTGTGAGGATAACTGTATCCCGACATGCACCAGGGTGAGTTAGAACAATGACAAACCCTGGTTCACAGCAAAACTCAGACAGCATCTGAGTTCTCCATCCTGGAGAGAGATGTCAACAAACTCTTCAAGAGGCAGAACCCCCGCAAGGCAGCTGGACCGGATGCTGTCTCCCCCTCCACACTGAAGCACTGTGCAGACCAGCTTTCTCCAGTGTTCACAGGCATCTTTAACACCTCACTGGTTGAATGCATGGTACCGGCCAGCTTCAAAACATCTACGATCATCCCAGCTCCCAAAAAGCTGAGGATCACAGGCCTCAACGACTACAGACCAGTTGCCCTGACCTCTGTGGTAATGAAGACCTTTGAGTGCCTCGTGCTGACCCACCTCAAGGCCATCACCAACCACCTCCTCGACCCACTGCAGTTCGCCTACAGAGCCAACAGGTCTGTAGACGATGCAGTCAACATGGGACTCCGCCTCATCCTACAGCACCTAGACTCCCCCGGCACCTACGCCAGGATCCTGTTTGTGGACTTCAGCTCTGCATTTAACACCATCGCCCCAGCTGTTCTCCAGGACTAGCTATCCCAGCTGAGCGTTCCAACCCCCTCCCATATCCAATGGCTGGTAGCGAACCTTGAACACAAACAATATCACCACCTATTGCACTGGAGTACGCCTTGCAACTGTGCTGATAATTTCCATACTCTTAGCACTGCTATGTACAACTCTTCGTATAAGAGGAGGTTACATTAGATTATGTTGTAAACTACGGACGTTTTGTAAAAGTACTGAGGTAGGAGAGGCGGTGTTCTTCAGTAAGTTAGGAGCAGCTCTGAGCTTTTACACCAACACATCCAGTGACTGAAACAGCATTTATATGGAGAGAGACCAGGACATGTTGTTATAGTCCAAGGGCGTAGATTTAGGTAGGAATGGGCGTGACATATCCCCACCACTTTTCTGGCAACCAGCAAATGTTCCTACCACTAATTCCATATGAATTCCATAAGTGTTTAAAATGAAGTCGTTTCATCGACACCACAAAGGGTTAACTCACTCACGTTCCCACTTGTCTACTTACAAAATAAAATTTGTGTCCCCTAACTCACGTGTGTTTCTGCTAGCTATACCCCAAGCTTACTTTAGTGTAGGACTGTGACTAAAGTATCAAAATATACCTTATTCTCCTGTATTCTGTGGAAAAAATATAAAATTTAACACTTATTTATCAAGGTTTTATTACATAAAACGTGCAGTTTCTTTTTTTTTTACTTTTATGGCTGTAAAATAAGAAATTGTTCAGATTACAGTGACCTACACCCAAGGGGGGGAGGATTTAGTTTTATTGTAGCGTTGCATTGTATAGTGCTGTACTGTATAGTAGGCTATGCATTTAGATTAATTGATTTAGGCTAAGTGTCTGTCTGTCTGAGTGATTATAAATATATTTAATTTAATGTCGTCCAGTATGACATTAAATCCAATCCGCCTCTTTTCACTTGAATAACGTTCATTGGCTTTCTGTTTGCCAGAGTGTGACTGCAGCTGATAACAACAACAACAACAACAACAACAACAACAACAACAACAATAATTATAATTATAATAATAATAATGAATAATAAATAAGGTCGCTGTCGCTGCTACGACAGTCTCTCTTCGTCCAAAACCAAATATACCAATTCAATAACGATTAACAGACTAACAGGCTATCTATGTTTTGGGTATAATAATAATAATAATAATAATAATAGCAGCAGTTTTTCTACATCTGGCCACAGGTGTAAACAGAGACCCAAAACCAACCGAGACCCGAATCGACTTAACCGGAAAACCGGCTTGTTCTCAAGCTCCGTTAAACCAAAGTCAAAACGCTCCACAGCGTTTCTTCACATGTGGAAAACGGAAATTCCACTGAAAATGAAGATCCAATGACCCATTAAAACAATGTTCACCTCATGTTTAATGCTACCTACGACAATACGCCGGTTCATTTCAAATGTTTCAATAGTTTCAGAAATTGGACATGGTGGTTGGAGGATGAAAGACGAAATGAAAATGGAAGCTATGAATAATCAAAACCACTTTCTACAGAACCACTTCAGTGACGTCAAAGTGGCAGAAATGGAAGGAGAATGATCAATAGAAGGTCAATATTTTATTTGATAGATAGCCTATGGATCTATAGCCTATTAGTTTAATGAAGGATAAATATTTTATGTTCTAGTTTTCTATCTATCTATATTCTAGCCACAGTCTATTAATGAATGATTAGTAGGCCTATATTAACTAATAATTCTAGTAATTATTATAATTGCAACAATCATGGCTATTATTATCATTATTATTATTATCTTTTCATGTAGGTTGTTTTATGCTGTTGGCTACACTATGGCGGCTGTTGTAACAATGTAGGCTAATATAGGCTAATAGATACCCACGGGGAAGTTAATTTGATCTAAACTAATAATCTATATTATTATCGCTTTAGCCTACTAGTATTATTATTATTATTACTATTATTATTAATATTAATATTATTATTGTGCAGTTATTAGATAGAAGGTTACATTGGTAGAATTGGTAGATATTGATATTGATATTAGTGCTATTACACAAACTTCTAATCGGTTCAGTTTTTATAGGCCGATGTATTTCAGTATATGCAGAGTGCAGCCCGTGGAACGAACCAGAGGCGCACACCATACGCAGCGAGACGAGGAAACTTACTTTTCACACTGGGGAATGTGTAATTAGACAAGGCATGATACAATATGGAGACAAAAAGTAAAAATGTATAAATGTATAAAAAGAAGGCATGTATGAAACATTAATTTAAATGTTACATTTGCAAAAGATTTTAGTGATTGCTTGAAATATCCAAAACAAACCGGTGGGTCGGGTCTGCATATCACAATCCGAGCATCATTCTATTGAATCAAGTAGGCCTACTAAAAATCCGGTCTTATAGCATATTAAAAACTATATGGTTTAAGGATATTTTGCTTTGGCCAAGGTGGGAAGAACATTTACATATTTATTAAAAATGAGGTCACACTTGGATCATGCAAAGGAAAAGGAGGGAGGAAGAAAATGAAAAACTGAGAAAAACATTTGTAGACCTGCAAGTGTTTTATTTTTTTTCCACAATAGAACTTTGCGTTTTTTCCCCCTTCAGGTAGTGTCGAATGTTCAATGATAGCAACAAACACTATGGAGATTGTATGGAAATCCATAAGACTCAATCAAAGACAAAAAACTCACACAATTGTGAAAATTATGTAATATGACAGTCGGTTTATTCAAATGTGTTCACCAGATAAACACAAAACCTTTCTTTCATTAAATAGCCAGACAGACTGAATTGTGATTGATTTACATTAAATATTTTCTCGCTAAATCTAACGTCATCGTCCTGTTGTTCCTATTATATTATGTCGTCATCTAATTGGCTGTTTTATGTCTTCCTCTAAATATGTATTCGGGTGTAAATCACGTTTTGACTATAGAAATTATTAATAATCCCTACTCTATATGATGAAGAGTAGGAATTATAATCGTATATTCCTCTACGTGTGTGTAATATACGTCTAATATTTACATTCTACATGATAGCTTTCTAGGTAATGTACGTGACAATAATTATATTCCATTTTGAAAATTTCTCTCAAGAATTTAATTTAATAATTAAATTAAATTAGCCTAAATGAATAATTAAGACTTGATCAATGTCAGTTGTGTTTTGAGAATAATATTAGCCAATAATGTCACTAGAAATCAATAAAATACAGTGTCAATCGTTGCTTGATGTTACTAAGACCTGAGTCACCTACACATACCTGCGGCTCGTACCGTCCAGGTATGAAAAGCAGGTGGGGTTTTCCCTCTATTCCATTCCTTTTCACTTTTGACCTTGCTTTAGTTTTCTGTGTATATAAACTCCAGCATCCAGGTAAGAATGGCACACAACGGCTTGACTCTGCTTAGTATAAGAGGCCTGATCTTCTTTAGATATTCAGAAAAAAAACATTTTTTATCCAGAGGCCGTTTTGATCAGCAATCTGCATCTAGGTTTTATCAGCACACCTGCGCTTGTCTACAGCCTACAGCGCCCCTATAAAGTCCGTGGTCGGCTTGAGATACTGCAGCTTAATTAAAAAAAAAGGTTTCAGTCAACAAACCGCTGAAGATAATGATGATGACGATAATGATGATGATGATGATGATGACGACGATGCTCGTGGTTGGGACTGAAAGCACATGCACGTGGCTCAGGAGGCAGCATGGCCCTGCACAGACAGAGAGCATGTTCCATGTGTTGAGTAACCAAACTATGACAGAACTCCAGAGAATGGTAAGATACACACAAACACATAAACACACACATAAATATAATAAGCACACACGCATGCACACACACGCATGCACGCACGCACACACACACACACACACACATACAGGGGTTGAAGAGAGGAAGTGGAGAGAGGAGGTGAAGAAGTGAGGAGGAGGAGTTTTGGTGGTCTGTGTTTTGTTTGATAACAGAATTCAAGAGACACGTTGGGATTTGTTCACAAAAGTTTTCTTAAACTTTTCAGAAGTTTTTTTGCAAAACCAACATGGGGTTCATAAAATGTTTGCATGGACTCAACTTATTCCAGGTGTGTCTAATGATGAACGCCAATCCTTCTTGAATAGGATGCGTGTGTGTGTTCCTTCACATTACAGAAAGCATTGCTGATGCCAAAATTCCATCAAAGAAATTGATCCACAAGAAAAACCTTTGAGTTCTGAAATTGATTGATATTGTGAAGAAGTGTTGTCACATCTCTCTCTTTCTATCTCTCTCTCTCTCCAGGGAAATACCACATCTCCAGTTGAACTCTCTGATTTCCCAGACAGACAGTACAGCCACGCCTCCCAGCTCACGGTACCACAACACTTCCATTGTTATTATCCATAACGACTAGCCATGCTACTAGTCTGTCTTTATACCTGTTAGCATATAATAAGTTTTGTTGTTGTTATTATTATTAGTAGTAATAGTAGTAGTAGTATAGTACTAGTAGTAGTATTGATATTAGTGGTGTTGATAATAGACACTGTGATGGAGTTATACAGAGCCTCTTTAACATTATTATTTATCATTATTATTGTTCTAGATGGAGCAGAAGGTGGTGTTGATAGTAGACACTCTGGTGGAGCTTCAGAGCCTCTTTAACAGTTGGAGTCTCAACAGCAGCAGCTGGCAGCAGAGTGCTGTGGAAACAATCAGTACCACCCT